>PVJI01032033.1:0-12593 GCA_004026765.1 Micronycteris hirsuta
CCATTTGGACATTCTGGGCCTCTGGCCTTGCTCCCCACACAGAGAGGAGCACTTGTGGTACCAGGAGATGTGAGGCCCACCACGGGCTAGACCCCACAGAGGATGGAAGCCCACTCCTGGAGGCAGAGTCCCAAACACAGACATGTGCTTCCCTTGGTTCCGGCATCTGGGACACCATGATCCTGCATAGTATGGCACACGGTTCCTGGACTGCATGGAGGCCAAGAATAGCACACCCCAGGTCCTGAAGGAGAGAACTTCTGTGAGACAATGGTGACTCTGAAACCCCGAAGTGCACATTCCAGAGAGGATGGAGATCTGTTTGAGTGACCGGCTTAAAGACAGATGAGAATATGGGGGACTTCTGGGCATAGTTTTGGCTCGTAGCCTTTCGGGGAGCAAGGGAAGTGCTGGTTCTCTCTGGGGCTCTGAGCAGGGGTGCTCTCAGTCTTCCTGAGGTTGGAACCCTGTAAATACGAACCTGTTTCTTTCAACACAAATCATCGAGTCATATAAGAGCACCAAATGGCTGAAACCTAGTTTCACAGTTACAACTTTATTAAAATAAAGTGAGTATGATTTAAAGGGACTTGCTATGAGTAACAAAAGGTGCTCCAATAATCCATATCACTATATAATGTCAACTGAATGACAATTTTTATTTTCAAACAAAAATTACAGTGAAAGAGAAAAATCAGTGGCTGTCAGGGATTAGGTGGAAGGAGGGAGGTATGAGTAGGGAAAACACCAATATTTTTAGGGCCATAAAAATATTTTGCAAACCCACAAAATTGTATATCACAGAGAATGAATTCTAAACCATAGCCTTTAGTTAACAATAGTGGACCAATGCTGGTCCATCATTTTAACAAAATATCATACTAAAGCAAAATGTTAATAATGGGAATCTATGATTGGGAGGAAGTAGAGGTATATGGGAGATATGTACTATCTGTTCCGTTTTCTATAAGCCTAAAATATCTCTAAAAATAAAGTCTGTTATTTAAAAAGAGTAAAAATTATGGTAATACAAATGTATTATCATACATTTAGAAAGATGGAGCATTTAGAGTATCTTAGAAAGATACTCTAGGAAAAAGAACAATGAATGCCTCTCTCGCAAGCTGTACAGAGACATGAGAGAGCCGTGGAGAATTGTGTCTCATCATCTAGGATAACATAGGGCATCCAAAATTTACTTTGCATGTCTCAGGTGAGTATTTAGGTGAGATAAGCAATTATCTTTCAAATTAGCTGAAACTGAGCTGTCCTAAAAGATCCATGTAAATGCTAACTGTGAGAGAAAGATGCTGGAATCAAGAAATACACTGGCTTCAAAAAACCTAAATCTATTAAAAGGTTTCCAATTTTCACACTCCAAACTAAAGGTTGGTGATAGAGCTCCTCTTTAACACTGGTAAATCTTTGTATGGCATATCTGAGTAGCAACACAATTTGTTCTTTGGAGAATGCATGCTAAATTAATGAAAATGCATAGTGTTTTAGGAGAAAATGATACCTTCCTTTAGGTGACAATTAAATGAAATAGGCTTGACAAGTGATGACGTGAAAATGGAGACAACTGTACTTGAACAACAATAAAAAAGTACATAAAAAAGAAAAAAGACTGGGTATGAGTAACAGTCATTGACATTGACTCTCCCTGATATGTCCGTTTATGACAATGTGCTGTAGTTCGCTCCCAGAGCTGGTTATGGCCGACACTGGAGAAACGATCTAACTTCTGTCGACTGTATTTTCATTTCTGTTCTCTCATGGGATGTGTCTCTTAGATTCCTTAAAGTTTAGTAATGAAACCACAGCTGTCCATCAAACCTGTTTTTCACTTGCTTCTCTTGAAAACACCTTGACGGAGCACAAATTTTTGGGAGTATAGCTAAGTAAGAAGAAAACTACCCAGCCTATCTCAATAGAGTTGACATATGCTTCCCCCCACTTTTCTACTACTTGCCAGTTCTTTATCTCTTTCTTTTCTCTTTTTCTTGTACCTTTTAGAGCAGGGGAGAAAAATCAGTTCTATGAAAATGCCAACAAAGTCCTAAAACTTGGCTAAGTGGTAATCTAGGTACAGACAATGTATCATGCCAAACTCCTCCGGGTATCACAGAGAGACGTTGATAGAGTACAAGAGCAACTTAGAACTTAGACATCGAATATGTCAAGGGAAACCATTAAGATTTCATAGAAGAAGATAAATTTGGCTGCATCAGGAAAAATGAATAAATATTTGTCAGACAGAAATGATGGCAGGGCACATTTCAGCCACAGAGATATCACTGTTCAAAGATATGGAGTATAAAGGCAGGGTGGGGATTTCGGAAAAGTCCTCATGGTGTGACAATAGGTTTCTTGAGGCAGATTTGTGGAAAATGAGAAAGGAGAGGGAGTGAACTACAGAACTGGAAAACAACCTTTTGTGTCATCTAAGGAAATTGAACTTCATCCGGTAGTGAAAGAATTTCAAGCAAAATGCTAAATGGAGGAAAGGATGTTTTCAATTTGTTTTATAAAAGGAAAACTAAGCTTGAGAATGTACTCGAAATAAAAAAAGTCCAGATCATTCTTATATAAGAGGATGGTATATTTAGTATAGGTTTTTGCAATAAAACTGAAAAGAAGAGACTGGCCTTGACATATATTTCTGAGTTGAAATCAATGTTACTATATTTAATCCTCAAAGTAACTTCTAATATGTCTTCAATTAAAAAACATTTGTATTGTAATCCTCACCTTAAACATAAAACTGAGACTGAGACATGAATGTAACTTGTGAAAATGCATACAGATCATAAGTTTTAAACTTAAAATCTGAGTTTCAAACTTCAAGTCCAAAATTCATTATTACACTCTAAAGTGAGAATCACAAGGTTTGGCAACCTGTTTATTTTTTCTGGTCTACAAATTTAGAATTATTAAATCATTTTAAAACATACACATATAGGAGTGTATGCCTGTCACTCCCTCAAGAAATCAAAAGGACTGCTCAGTAACTTCTTACAAAATGAACATATTTGAAAGCAACATACAGTTTGAGAAATAGAACACCACCATGCCAACGTCTCTGGCAACCTAATTATCACCCTTCTTACACTTACCCTTCTTCCCAGCTAGCCACTGTCTTGACATTTATGATAATCACTTTGCTGTTTTTTCTTACACTCTATCACCTAACTCTCATGCCTATGATATAATGTTTGTTTTTGTTTTACTTTGATGTTAATAGAATGGGACAATCTGTGTTCTTTTGTGTCGGCTTTCTTTGCTTAAGACTATGTTTTGTGAGGTTTACGCAGGTTGTGGTATGTATTTGTACGTCATGCATTTTCATTTTTAGTAGAATTTAATGGTATGACTACAGCACTGTGTTTGTCTGTTCCATTGGTGTTACATGTGTGTATTTTTTTTCCTTTTGAGGCTATTGTAGAATAGACTATCCTAAATGTTCTTATAAATGTCTATTGGTGCCCATGTAATGCGTTTGTGTCAAAAATATGCCTAGGAAGAGAATTGCTTATGTAGTGTGCATATATTCAACTTTGGTAGATAATGCTAAAGCACTTTGCAATATGAATGTGCTTATTTCCCCTATTACAAGCAGCAAAAAGAGTTTCAGTTGCTCCTCATCCTTGATAACATTTGAGTTTTCAGTATTGTCCGTGTTAGCTATTTTGATGGGAACATAGAGGTATATTGTTCTAATGATTTCCTGATTACTAGTGAGACTGAATGTATGCTTATAGTTGTACTGTGTATTTGAACATGTATTTTTGTAAAGCACCTTTCAAATTACTTGCATGATTTTTCTATTCAGTTGTCTGTCTTTTTCTGATTGGTTTGCATAAAAATCTACTGTCATGCATGGCTTACATTTTCACTAGTTTTTAATAATCAGAACTTTTAAATTAAAAATTACCAAATTTATTAGTTTTTCACATATTATTATTCAGTTAGTACTCATCATGCCCATTTTAAAACATACCCCTACTTTAATTTCATTATCTAAAATATATATATTTTTGACATACACCTAAAATTCACCTAACTTAATTCTTTTAAGTTTAATGTGGATAACCAATTGACTCAGTACCACTAAGTGAGAAGTCCGTACTTTCTCTAACAATTTTCAGGGTTCCTTTTTTATGAATCAGATACCCCCATATGAGTGAATATGTCACTGAAATCTATTCTTTTTCACACATCTATTTGCTTATCCTTGCACCTAAAATATACTGATTAAATTTCTAAATGTATAATAAATTTCAATATCTGGTAAAATAAGTCTCCAAAGCTATTTTTCTCCAGAATTATCTTGGTTATCTTTATTATTTGCATTTCTATGTACTTGTATTTTTAGTTTATGTATTTTATTGTTTATGGTATTACAGTTGTCTAAATGTCTGCCCCTTTACTGCCTAAGTGCAACCTGTCCCCTTATCCCACAGTCAATCCCCACGTCGTCATCCATGTCCATCTGTCGTGAACATATGTTCTTTGACTAATCCTTCCACCTTCTTTCATCCAGTCCCCACCTACCCTCTCCCCTCATGCAGCTGTCAGCTGAGGCGCTTTTCTATGCCTCTTGTTCTATTTTGCTTATTAGTTTATTTTGTTCATCACATTCCACTTATAACTGATATCATATGGTATTTGTCTTTTACCAACTGGCTTATTTTACTTATATTAATAGTCTCCAGTTCTATCCATGCTATTGCAAAAGGTAATAATTTCTTCTTTTTTTACTACTGTGTAGTATTCCATTGTGTAAATGTACCACAGTTTTTTTTTCATCCACTTATCTACTGTCAGGCACCTAGGTCATTTCCAAACTTTGGCTTTTGTACATAGCACTGCTACGAATTTAGGGGTACATATATTCATTTGAATTGGTGTTTCGGGATCCATAGAATATATTCCCAGAAATTAAATCACTGGGTCCAAAGAAGTTCCATTTTTGTTTTTTTAAAGAAATTACTACTGTTTTCCACAGTGGCTGCACCAGTCTGCATTCCCAACAACAGTGCACTAGAGTTCCCTTTTCTCCACGCCATGCCAGCACTTATTGTTGATATATTAACGAAAGCTATTTTGGCAGGCGTGAGGTGATATCTCACTGTGGTTTAAATTTGCATTTTTCCACTGGCTAGTGATATTGAGCATATTTTCATACGTCGATGGACCATCTGAATGTCCTCCTTGGAGAAGTGTCTATTCAGGTCCTTTGCGCACTTCCTGTCTTTATGGGTGGCTTTACATGGTATAAGTCAGGTGTAACCCGGTAGTGCAATCTCTTAATTTCCGGAGCTGGATGTTCTAGGGATATCCTTTGTGGGAGTTATGTTGGCTCTTCTGTTGTATTAAGGACATGATTGCCGCCCTGACTGGTGTAGCTCAGTGGATTGAGCGCGGGCTGCGAACCAAGGGGTCACTGGTTCGATTCCCCATCAGGGCACATGCCTGGGTTGTGGGCCAGGTCCCCAGTGGGTGCCACATGAAAGGCAACCACACACTGATGTTTCTCTCCCTCTCTTTCTCCCTCCCTTCCCCTCTATCTAAAAATAAACAAATCTAAAAAAAAATGGACATGATTGTAGTTGGCCCATTTCATTGGTGGGATCTCTCAACTGGCTGGCTGAAGTGAGGCTCAACTCCCACCATATCTTGTATACCATTGTACAGGTGCTGACAGAACAACACAAAACAGCACAAAACACGTAACCAAAACAAGTAAAGCCCCCCAAAACCAACAGCAAAAGCAATGACAAATGGACCAATAATA
This sequence comes from Micronycteris hirsuta, assembly GCA_004026765.1. NCBI lineage: Eukaryota > Metazoa > Chordata > Mammalia > Chiroptera > Phyllostomidae > Micronycteris > Micronycteris hirsuta. The sequence continues at coordinate 5,798 of PVJI01032033.1, forward strand.
ATAAAAATGCAGGGAGAAATAGAAGAGTAAAAAAAGATGAAAAAGAAAAAAGAAAAGATCAAAGAATAAAATAGTGATTATGAGAGGAGAAATGAAGTGAACTAATACAAGTAATGAATAGAAAAAGGAAAACATGAAAAAGGGACCAAGAAAGTGGAAGAATAATGAAGATAAGGAAAGGAAAAAGTGTAGTTAAGAAAATGTAAGAGTAAAATAAAAGATATGAAAGAAAAAAATAACTTGTGGGCAAGATGAAAGTGTAAGTAAACACAGCTCACTTCCTCATATAACCACACCAAAATTACAATAAAAAACAGTAGAATAACCATTACTCAGAACTATCAGAAACTGAGTTGAATGGAAATTTGAAAACTATGAAATTAAAGAAACCACATCCATCCAGACCGGTAGGAGGGGCAGAGATGTGGAATGTGCTGATCGCAAATTCGTGTGTGGTAGATAAAAGTTCAGGAGGGAGATCTTGGGAGCAAAAGTCCCAGCCCCACATGAGGAATCCTAACCCAGGGTTACGATACCAGGAAGATAAGTCCCCATAACTTCTGGCTGCAGAAACCAATGGTGATTGAGTTGGTTTAAGAAACTGCTGGATTACCAAGCAGTTCTTCTTAAAGTGCCCACATGCAGACTTACTGAGATCTCCAGCACCAGGGAGCAGCTTGAAAGGCACCAGTGCCATACAGGGAGAAATTGAAGTATCCAGCATCAGGGCGAGAGCCTGGGGACACCTTTTGCCCTGACAGAGCTGTAGGCAGAGGCCATTGTTCTTTTTCTAAGCCCTCTCCCCACAGAGCCACAGAACTGGTGGGTGGGTTCCATATATGAGATTCCAACAACCTGGCTCACATTGGTTGCCCCACCATGGAAATCCCCTGAGACTTCATCCCACTCAAATTATGGGTCTACCCAAGCTGTTAACAGTGACTTTTCTGTATAAATGGCAGGTCTTGTTTCAAGCTTCACAACTTACTAAATCCTTTCAAGCAAGCACTAGCCTCCCTCAGTGATCCCCCAATCCCTATACCTCTTGCTAAGTGGCCTTAGACCCAGCACTAGCATCTGCCAGCCTAGATTGACACCTTGACTTCACCTTGGAATCTCCAAGCCCAGCACAAGTAGCAATCATCTCAGATTGCTTTATAGCCCATGCAGGCTGGCTTTGGTGGGGACCACACAGGAGGGGCTGACCTTGGCCTGAACCACGCGGGAAACCCCAGAGCCTGTGCACTCAGTGGACAACTACAGACAACATCACAGCACCACCACCAGGCCCCTGCACAGCTAATCCTTTACAGAGGGAAGAGGTTGGTGGTCAGTGGTGACAACCAGTCATTGCAACTGACAGGCCTAGGTAAATCCCTCTCATTGACCTGACAATGGCAATCAAGGCTCAACTACAAGAAGAGTGTGTACTCAGTCCACATGAAGGGTGCACCTCGAGTACCCAGCATGGGTAATAGGGAAGGCTGTGCCACTGTACCATACAAGATACCTATGATATTAGACCATTATACCAAAACTGGGAGTCATAGCAGCTCTACCTAATCCATAAAAACAAACACAGAGAGACACAGAGACCTGGTCCAAAGTGAGGAGACAAGGAAATACGGTCCAAATGAAAGAACAGATCAAAATCCAGAAAAAGAACTAAACAAAATGGAAATAAGCAATCTATCAGATTCAGAGTTCAAAACACTGGATATAAAGATGCTCAAGGAATTTATCAAGGACCTCAACAGCATGAAAAAGATCCAGTCAGAAATGGATACACTAATTGATGTAAACAATAATTTACTGGGAACGAGAGTAGAATGGATTAAACCAAGAATCAAATGAATGAATGGAACACAAAGAAGCAAAAACAACCAAACAGAACAGCAAGAAGAAAAACAATTAAAATTAAAAAAACAAAAAACAAAAAAAAAAAAAAAAAAAAAAAAAAAAAAAAAAAAAAAAAAAAAAAAAAAAAAAAAAAAAAAAAAAAAAAAAAAAAAAAAAAAAAAAAAAAAAAAAAAAAAAAAAAAAAAAAAAAAAAAAAAAAAAAAAAAAAAAAAAAAACTAGGGTGATATAAGGAGCTTCTTGTAAAACTCAACATACTAACATTCAAATCAAGGTGTGTCAGAAGAACAATAGAAAACAAGAAAGTGGAAACCTATTTGAAAAAATAGTGAAAGAAAACTTCCCTAATTTATGAAGGGAAAAGATATGCAAGTTCAGGAAGTGCAGAACTTCTCAAATAAGATGGATTCAAAGACTACCACTCCAAGGCACATCATAGTCAAAAATCCAAAGGTTAAAAAAAAGAGAGCATTTTAAAAGCCACAAGAGAAAAGTAGCTAGTTAACTATAATGAAGTTCCCATCAAACTGTTAGCTGATTTCTCAAAAGAAACTTTGTGGTCTAGAAGGGATTGGAAAAAAAATATTCAAAGTCATGAAAAACAGGGACATGCAGACAAGAATGCTCTGACCCACCAAAGCTTTCATTTAGAATCAAAGGATGGATAAAGAGTTTCTCAGGAAAGAAAAATCTAAAGAAGTGTATCATCACCAAACCATTATCATACAAAATGTTAAAGGAACTTATTTAAGAAAATAAGATAAAAACTATGAAGAATAAAATGGCAATAAATGTATATCTATCAACAATTGAATCTAAAAAAAACAAACTAATCAATCAAGAAGAACAGAAACAGAATCATGGACACGGGAGAGCATTTTGATGATTGACAGATGGGAGGGGGGTTTAGGAGAATGATGAAGATGTGAGGGGATTAAGAAGTGCAAATAGGTAATTACAGAATAGGTTTGGGGATTTAAAGTACAATGTAAGAAATGGAGTAGCCAAAGAACTTAAATGGATGACACATGAACATGGACAATGGTGTGGGGATTGCCCGAGGGAGTGTGCAGATGTTGGCTGGAGGGATTCAAAGGGGGAAGAATGTAGACAACTGTAATAGCATGATCAATAGAATATAATATAACAAAGAGAGTGAGATTGGACAAACTTGTTTCTGGCCTCATGTCTAGGTAAAAATTTATTTCCCTATTTGTATGATATTAGTTGTGTTTCTTTAAAATTTGTAGATGCCTTTTATCAGTTTGAGGAAATTTCCTTCAATTACTAATGTGTGACATATTTTAAAATCAGGAATAGATGCTGTTATTTGTTAATTGCTTTTCCTGTGCTAATTGAATTGATTTATATGGGTGTTATTTTTTGTTTGTAAACATAGTGAATTGTACTAATTGATTTTCAAATGTAAATTGACCCACAACTTGAGAGAAATGTCATTAGACTGTGATATATTACCCTTGTTATATACTATTAGATCCAATTTTTAAAATTTGAGTTTAAAATTTCTGTATTTATAATCATGAAGATTATTTATTAGAGACATTCTTCTTTTGAAACATAAGCATATGGTGCTATAAATTTCTTCCCTGGTGCTGCAATGGAAGTATATCACATATTTTTATAAATCATCTTTTAATTCATTCAACTCAAAACATTTTTCTATTTATTTTGTTTGTGTTTCCCTTTACCATGGATTATTTTCAAAGTGATTTATTTAACTTCCAATTATTTGAGGATTTTCAAGTAAAATTTCAGTTATTGATTTTTAAATTCAATTCCATTACATTAAGAAAACATATTTTGTTCTCTTTTTATCTTAATACTATTTTCTTTAGCCCCACAGAAGCTCTTTATTTTGATAAGGTCCCATTTGTTTATTCTTTCCTTTATGTCCCGAGCTCTAGGGGACATATCATTGAAGATGTTGCTGCGTGGAATGTCTGAGATGTTCTATTTATGGTTTTTAAAATTTTTCTTTCTTCTGTGTTTCACTTTGGATTGTTTATATTGTAATTTCTTCAACTTTACGGAGTTTACTCAAGTTTTTTTTTTCCTTCTATGTCTCATCTGCTTCTAATACATTCCTGTACTTTTTTCATCTCACATATTCTATTTTTCATCTTTAGCAATTCAATTTTAGTCTTTCTTTAGTTTTTACTCAAATGTTTGATAATAGGAAATTCAGTCATAACAACTTTTCTAAATAACCGATATGCTAATTCTAATGTAGTCTAGGTCTGTCCAGAAAGAACCTGGCCATTATTAATATAACAAAAACAGTTTGCAGGACATCAGTGTAACCCAGCAGTCAAGGAGAGTAGACTGGAATGTACATGTGTGAACAATGACAACTTCACTGTAATAGGTATTGGGGGTGGTAGATGCTGTTGAGTGAGCATGTGAACTGTGTGGTTGCTGCATTCAAAATGAGTGAACAAGTACAGCAATGAGTCTGCACCAAATTTTGCGTTAAGCTTGAACATTCCTCCACAGAAAGTATTCAGATGATTCAGAAGGGGACAGCTATGGACAACTGGTGATTGGCAGCCTCAACATGACAATGTGCTTGCTCAGCATCACATTCCATGTAGAGATTTTTGACAAAACGTCAAAACACCCAGGTGACTCCGCTCCCCTACAGCCCAGATTTGATGCCCTGTGGCTTCTGGCTTTTCCTAGACTAAAATCACCTTTGAAAGAGAATACATGTCAGACTTTCAATGAGATTCAGGAAAATATGCTGAAGCAGTTGATCGCTATTGGGAGATCTGTGTGAGGTCCCAAGGTGCCTACTTTGAAGGGGACTGAGACATCATTGTCCTATGTACAATGTCTCTTGTATCTTGTATCTTCTTCAATAAATGACTCTATTTTTCATATTACATGGATGCATACATTTTGGACAGACCTTGTATATCACTTTTGGGTCAGTTTCAGTTAATCAACTTTTCCTATTAAGATATGGAGTATTTGCATGTTTCCTGTATGACTATTAATTTTTAACTAGATACAATATATTGTGAGTTTACCTTGTTAGGGGCTGAATAGTTTCAATTTCTCTAAAAATTGTTGATTACTCATCTTGGATTTGTTTAACTCACTTGGAAACAGTTTTCTTGTCTTAGGTCTTGCTTTTAAAATAGAGCCAAAAAAAAAAGTTCTCAATTTAAGGAATAATTCCCTAATACTTGGGCAAGGATCTTCTGTCTACTCTATGCAATGCTATATGAATAATAATATTTTCTAGTTGGAAATAGGCATTTATTCTGGCCCTTCGAAACCTATGGGCTTATTTCTCTCTCCTTTTTGCAGATCATTTTTTCCTAGGCTTTGTATAGTTTTCTCACGCACAATCAATAATCAATGCTCAGAAGTGGGATAATTTCTGGAGGTTTCCAGAGTTCTCTCTCCCTCTCTTTTTAAAAGATTTTATTTATTTATTTTTAGACAGAGGGGAAGGGAGGGAGAAAAAGAGGGAGAGAAACAATGTGTGGTTGCCTCTTGTGTGCCCCCTACTGGGGAACTGCCCCACAAGCCAGGCATGTGCCCTGACTGGGAATCAAACCAGTAACCTTTTGGTTCACAGGCCAGCACTCAATCTACTGACCCACACGAGCCAGGTGGAGTTCTCTCATTAAAACTCTTCTGTAGACTTCCTAAGATGGCTGCATAGGTGAATGCACCCTACCGCCTCGCACAACCAAACAAGAGAAAAAAAAAGAAATATACACATCCAAACACAGCCAGATCTGACAGAAAATCATATTGAGAGGAAGTCCGACAACCAAGGAATTAAAGAAGATACATTCAGCAAGTCTGGTGAGCCAGAAGGTGCAGAGCGAAGGGAGAGTGCTCGGGGACCCCGCGGCGAGCAGGTGAGCAGATGGCAGGTCCGCGGTTGGAGGGGTGGTCCCCGCGGGGCTGCAGCACAACCAGACGGGGCCCGACTGAAGCACGGTCTGCTCCCGGCTCATCCGGACCCAGCAGGGCCGAGAGACCGGTGGACTCAACAGGTCTCTCTGCATTCGTGTGCAGAGAGAACCTGAAAGAAAGCAGGGCGCAAATCAACAGCGCAGATTGAGAGCAAGTGAGGGGGCGGAGTCCGCGACCGGAGGAACGCCTGGCCTCATAGGAAAGTTAGCTGGGGAGACCCTCAGGGGATTGGAGCTGGGCAGCTCGTCCACAGACCCCGGAGCGACCCCCGGAGTCAGCACAGAGGGGCCCGAAGTGCTTGCAGGAGGCGGCGTGGGTGCGGAGAGCTGAGAAGGCGCCATTGTGCGCTCAGGTCCCGCCCCCACAGGCTACGTCCAGCACAACTACTGGGAACTTCCCTGAACAGGGGAGCCCCAAGACTCCGCCCCCTTACAGTAACAGGTTCACCGAGGGGGAAAAAATGGCCCAAAGAAAGGGACAGATCTAAACCCCAGAGCTAACCGACCAAGAGACAGCCAACCTATCAGATGCACAGTTCAAATCCCTTGTAATAAGGATGCTTTCAGAATTCGACAAAAAATTAACAAACTTGCTTGAACAAATGAGGAGAGATCTTTAGGGAACCAATAGAGATAAGGAAACTGGGACTCAAATCAATGGAGTGGACCAGCAGAAAGAAAAAAAACATCCAACCAGAAAAGAAGGAAGCAACAAGAATTCAAAAAATGGAGGAGGGGCTCAGAAACCTCCAGGACATCTGTAAACGTCCAAACATATGAATCATGGGACTGCCAGAAGGAGAAGAAGAAATCCAAGGAATTGAAAAAATATTTGAACACATAATGATGGAGAATTTCCCGAAGCTGGCGAAGGAAATAGACTTGCGGGAAGTCCAGGAAGCTCAGAGAGTCCCAAAGAAGTTGGACCCAAAGAGGAACACACCAAGACACATCATAATTACATTACCCAAGGTCAAAAATAAGG
>PVJI01032034.1:0-12592 GCA_004026765.1 Micronycteris hirsuta
GGAGGGAGGTGGGTTTGGATGGGGGCGGGGGAGGACAGGGGAGCAAATGCAGACAACTGTAGTTGAACAGCAATAAAATAATTTAAAAAAAAAAAGAGGACACAGTGAAAGGAAAGAAAGGGCACATTTCTGAGATCCCCTTAGCTGCCAGATACCACCTCACTAATTGGTGTTAATGAGAGGAAGCTGGCTAGGTCTTCCCAGTGCTTTCTCAAAGCACTGGTCTGGGAACCGGAAGAGGCTCAGGGTGGAGGAAGAGACAGGGGAAGGTTCTGAGCGAAGGGGCTTTGGGGACAAAAGCTGTAAGGTGACCCCAGGCTCTTCAAAGGTGCCTCAAAGAAAGGCGCTTCTCCTGGCCTGGAGGATTCAGAACGTCCTCAGCTAAAAAGAAGACATAGGGCAGAGGAGAGAGAGAAAACTAAACCAGGACGTGTTGAGGGAGATAAGGACAGGAATAGAGCAGAACGCGGGGGTTCTAGACCCGTGGGGAGGCATGCGTTCCTAAAATGGAGTTCACTTTCAGCAGGACAGGGTCACTGCCAGCGCCAAGCAGAGGTCCTTCTGTTTGTTTGCCTGTTTGATTAGTAGCCGCTGGCTGCGTGGTGCGGGCCGGGCGCTGTCCGAGGTGCTGGAGAGCCAACCACGGCTGGGCCCGGTGCCCGCCCTCAGGTGGTTCCCGGTCTAACCCAAAATCAAACAGGTGAGCAGAGGTTATGAAACCGAAGACAGTGCTCCAATAAGAAAGCCCAAGATCCCAAGTGCCCTGGGCAGCCTGGACCGGGCCTGACCACGCCGCCACGGGGAGAGGGGGACGCCGGGGACAGGCCCGGGATCCCGCCAGCTCCGAGCTGTGAAAGTGAGGGATGGCTCACGGGCGGCCAGTAAGCCCGTGAAAAGATGAGCTTGACCTCTCCGGTCCCCAGGGAGTGCAAGTCAAAGCTGCAATGAAAAGCCACCTCTCTCCACCAAGACGGCTACTCTCAGAAATAAAATTAAACAAAACCAGGAACGAGGTGCTGGTGAGGACGTGGGGAAATAAGAACCTTGTGCACTGTTGGTGGGAATGTGAGCAGTGGAAAACAAGATGGAGGTTTCTCAGAACATGGAAAATAGCATCACCAATGACCCAGCAGCTCGGCTGCTGGGCGTTCATGCAAAAAGTCGGAAGCAGGACCTCGGAGGGCCCCGGCACGCCGCGTTCACGGCGGTGTTGGTCGCAGAGACGATGTGCAAGTCCGTTCACGGATGAGCGGGTACGCAGAATGCGGCCAGCATGCACACGGGATGCTCTCCAGCGTTCCGAGGCCGGAGATTCGGACAGGCTGCGGCCTGGATGTGCCCGGAGGACATCGTGCTGAGTGAAATAGGACAAGTGCCGTGTGACTCCACTTACAAGAGGCACTTAGAGTTGTCAAGTTACTGAGACGAAAAACGGAGGGGTCGCTGCCAGGGGCGGGGGGTGGGGAGCTGGCGTTCAGTGGGCACAGAGGGTCGGGTTGCAAGATGAAAGAGCTCTGGGGATGGACGGGCAGTGGCCACCTGGTGCTGGGAAGGGGCATGAGGCTGCTGAGCAGCGAGCCTAACACCAGGTGAGGCGATACATCTTGTGTGTATTTTACCAGAGTGAAAAACAAAGTGGGGGAGGGAGGCAGGTGCTGGAAACTCAGAAGCAGAGGGTGCAGGAACAAGGTGTCCTTGTGCCCTGGCTGGGTGGCTCAGGGGGTGAGAGCATCGTCCCATTAACACCAGAAAGGCTGCAGGTTCGATCCCTGGTCACGGCACATGCCTAGGTTGCAGGTCCCCTGGTCCAGGCAGGTACGGGAGGTAACTGATCGATATTTCTCTCTCACATCGGTCTCTCTCTCTCTCCCCCTGGCTCCCTCTCAAAAATCAACTAAAAAGCATATTCTCAGGTGAGGATTAAAAGAAAACAGATGTCCTTTCTTACAAGTACCGTGGCCTCCGTCCCCGTCTCCAAAAAGAGCCCCCCAGAGGTGGGCTTGTGACCCTCCTGGGTCCCACATCAGGTGACTGCTGTGGAGGGTCACCTGAACTTCTTTTCCCCTGGGTAAAAATGTTCCTGCAAGAAAAGAAGGGCACCCAGAGTGACTATGGGGCCCCGGGCCCCTCGGCCCAGACGTGGGACAAAGACGGGTCTGTGCCTGCAGCTCCTCTCGCCGACTGCGGCTGGCGCGTGAGGCTGTCAGGGGTCAGGGGCCGTCAGGGGTCAGGGGCCGTCAGGGGTCAGGGGCCATCAGGGGTCAGGGCCCGACAGCCCTAGGGCCCCACGGCCAGGGCGCGTTCTTCCCCTCGCTGCTGCTGTGGAACTCAGAGTCTCATTACTCCGAGGAAGAGTGAATCCCGTCAGCATTATATTCTGGTAATGACACGTCGTGTTCAGGCACGTCCGGTGGGGCCGTCCAGACGGCCACAGCGTGGCCGTGTGAGAAGAAAGACCCTCTCATTCCTCCTGTGCTGGAGGCGGGCGTGGTTACTAACCTCTGGAGGCTCTTAATGAGAAAACACAGCCCCGGCCCTCCTGCATCCCAGTCCCCCCCACCCCGCAATGCCCTGCTGCACCCCCTCACCCCACCCCGCCCCAGTGAGAGCAAGCCCTGAGACTGAACGACAACCGCAGAACAAGTAGAGAAGCCCACCAGTGTTCTTATAAATATTTTCTGGGGACCACTGCCAAGATGAGAATTATTTTATTTTTAGAAAAGTTTTGGTTGATAAAAAAAATTAAGCAAAAAATACAGTCTCCCCCCGCCTGCCACATAGTTCCCTCCATTATAAACACCTTGCATTAAGGAGGTGCATGTCTTACAGTTAAGGAACCAACATTACCACGTCACTGTTATCGACGAAAGTCCATAGCTTGTTTTAGGGTTCGCTCGGTGCCGTGCGTTCTACGGGTTCTGTGGAGTGGACACTGTCTTCCGCTCACCCGTTACAGTGCCATCCGGAACTGTCTCACTGCCCTGAAAGTCCCCTGTGCTCCCCCTGTCTGTCCCTCCCTGACCCCAAGCCCTGTCGGCCACCGAGCCATTACTGTCTCCTGGGTTTTGTCTTTTCCCGATTGTCGCGCCGTTGGAACGACCCAGCATGGAGCCTTGTGGGCGCTCCTTCACTCAGCCACGGGGGTCGAGGTTGTCTCCGTGTCTTTTCGTGGCTGGACGGCACATTCTTTGTCAACCGCCTCCTCGGCCTTGTGGAGGGACCCCGGATTGTTCATCCATTGTCTGCGGAAGGAGGCCTTGGCTGCTTCCAAATCTTGGAAGGAGGAAGAAAGCGGCTGTAAACATCGGTGTGCAGGGTTTGCGGGGATGTCAGTTCTCGACTCCTTCGGGGAAACACTGTGGGGCACCGGGGCTGGGCTGGGCGGTGAGACTGATTAGCTTTGGGGGAAGCTGGCCAGCCGTGTCCAGAGCGGCTGAACCATGTTACCTTCCCCCCAGCGATGGCTGAGGGTCCCCGCTGCCCCACAGCCGTCTGTGCCGGTGTTTCCACCAAAACCGTGTCCACCCTGTTCCGAAGTGGGGCTTCCGCACTGACGGTGGCCTTTCCTTCGGACCGCTGCTGCGCCTGCCCTTTGGGTCCATGTTCTGGTCCCTGGGGCTCTCCTGGTTTTGCACACAAGGTGGTCCCTCTCTCCGGTGGGCACTTGGAGACTTCAGCGCCTGCCTCCACATGTGTGAAATAAAGTCATATCCATGTCCAACGTAACCCATGTCCCAGAGGAAGTACAACAGTGGCCGGCCAGCCTGCACTGTCCTAGCCAGGGGACCAGGATGAAACCTGTGCCTCGGGCATGTTGTCCTGCACACGTGTGTCCTCCAGCATGCACATCAAATCAGCACGTCCTCCTTGGCACGCGCTCCCCCTGCCAAGTTTAGGGAAGGGCCCTGTGGGGCGGTGGCCATGATCCTTGCGGGGAGGGGCTGCTGGGCTCTAGAAGGGTCTGGCTGGGCAGGGACCGAGAGACCGCCCTCTGGCCGGGTGGTTAGGAGGCTTGGCAGGAATGAAAGTCGGAGTTCCCTGAAAACCCCAAACTGACCACTGTTCCTAAACGCACAGAGTCCTCGGTGCTCCCCATTGCACAGTGGAATCGTGGGCCACAGTCACCAGGCTGGCAGCTCCCCAAGGGCAGTCCCTGAACCCCAGGGCCAGGCCGCCTTCCTGTCTGCCACAGAGCCCGGCTCTGAGGGTGGGGGCAGTGCTCTGAAATGCAGTCCCACCCACAGGGTGGGCAGAGAGGGCCTTTTAAAGAACTGGCTCACGGGACTGTCGGGCTGGCGAGTCCGAAATCCGCAGGGCGGGTAGAAGCTGGGTGCTCAGGTGGGGCATCCGCAAGGCAGCCTTGGGGCAGCAGGCCTTGTTCTGCTGGAAACCTCCGGCTCTGCTCTAACCGCCGTTGCCTGACTGCTTGGATGAGGCCCCCCTTGGCCTGCAGGCCCCTCCTGCCAGTCCCAGGCTGCATTTCCAACCCCATCAGCCTGGGGGTTCGTCAGTCACGGGGCGCCCCCCTCGGGTTCCCAGTGTGCAGTGGAGATCGCCAGGACGCAGTGAGCTGGGGCTCTTGGCCACGCCCCTCTTGATTTGTGACGCCCCGTGGGTGCTGAGCGACCTCTCTCGTCAGAGGCACCGTGTCTACAGGATCCAAGAACGGCCTGGCAGGTGAACTGACCTCTGTCTCCAAAACGCAGAAAGGGTTGGGCAAGAGAGTGGCCCAGTTTAGCTGCTCAGATTCACTGAGAAATAGTCACCTTTCGTAATATCTATAAAACAAATACTCCCTTCATTGACAGACGCATTGAAATGTGGTCTGTCCACCCCCTGGAACGTCATCCAGCCACAAGAAGGAAGAAAACGCTGACACACGCCAGGACACGGTGAGCCATGGAAGCACACGCTGAATGGAAGAAGCCGGTCACGCAGGACTGCCCGCCTTAGGATTCCACGGACGTGAGAGACCTGAATGGGCGAATTCAGAGACAGGCTGAGGGTTACCAGGGGCTGGGGGAGACGGGAATGAGAGCTGCTGCTCAGTGTTAATGAGAAAGTTGTAGACACAGAAAGATGAGAACTGTGTGACATTGTGAAGGTACTGACCATATGCTTACAACAGTTAAAATGGCAATTTTGCCGTATATTTGTGTATGTATATACAAATTACCATATAGATTATCATATCTATAATTACCATATATATAATACCATATACATATATATGACCTTTAAACAACACAGGGGTTGGGGTGCCAGACCCTTGCAGTCAAAAACCGTGTACGTGTGAGTTTTGACTCCCCCGAAACGTAACTACCGCTAACCTGCTGGCGACTGGAAGCCTGGCCGATAGCAGCCGGCTGACCACGGTCTGCACGCTGGATGCTCTTTGTGCCGTATCCTTACCGTCAAGTAAGCCAGAGACGGGAACGGCACCGAGAAGATTACAAGGAAAAGAAAACACGTTTATAGTATTTACTGGAAGAAATTCGCATATGAGGGGCCCGTGCAGTTCAGACCCACGTGGTTCAAGGGTCGATTGTGTATATATACACAAGTTGTATCTCCACGAAGCTGTTTGAGAAACAAACAGGTTTCTTGTTGCCCTGACAGCCGCGTGAGAGTGTTGCTGGCGTGGGCTTCAGTCCTTTTAAAGGGAAAAGGAGGAGATGACCTTGAAAGAAGGGCTCCTTGTGCCCGAGCAGCTCCAGGCGCCCCACTCTGACGCCTGGGTGGCCCATCCTGGCCCCAGGCTCCCCTCCCCTGGGCTGCACTTCCAACCCCCTCGGAGGAGGCGAGGGCGGGGCGGGGGCACATCCGACCATCATTCCCCGGCCTCCCCGGGAGGGACCGGGAGGCAGGTGGCCGCCCCGCAGACACGCTCGCACTGAAGCAGCGCCCAAGAGGGCAAGGGTGTTTTATAAACACCATTTCTTTTCAAAGTTAATCCCGAGGATTGGACACAGCTGTGTTCATTCTTCCTGGTCCCTTCATGTCAAAGCTGCTCCATGCACTTTGATCTACGGAGGTTCAGTCGCTTGATGTGGAAGTTGTTAATGAATGATTTGCTATTCTGTCCTAATTTGTTCTAGATTTGTTCACGTTCAAGATGCCACTCGGGCACCTTCTGTATTTGAAGCAATGATGAAAGAACCACATGGGTCCATCACGCAGGGTCCAGACACGTGGGGCCGGCAGCTGCGTGTGACCTTCACCTGCTGTGTCCCTGCACAGCGTAGGGGTCAGTGCAGATGTGCGCCCCAAACGTGTACCCGGAGGACCAGAGAGCAGCGGCCTGGGTGCCCCCGCCCCGGTCAGGCCAAACACAGTCTTTGCAGGGGAATCAGCTTCCGAAGGTCGGGCTCAGAGCAGGAACGACCTCTGACTACCACACTCATATCCACCTCCTCCAAAAAGCTTAGGACGCACAGAGTCACTTTCTATGAAGACATTGGCACTTACCCGGAGACATGCATCCAGGGACAGACATCCATCTCCGAAGAACTTGCGTTGCTTGCTACCCTGGTGGGTCCCCAACATGGGACTCGGGAAGACACACACATACCATGGAACTTCGCAGATGTGGCTTTTCAGGATAAGGCAAAATGAGGACAAAAATGAATAAATAAAGCTCATTTACAAAATTACTAAAATTCATTTATGAAGTCTCCTTACAGAAGGTATAACTACGTCAGAGGTTGGCACGCTGCCGCGCACGACCAGACCCAGCCCTGGCCTGGTGTCGGGCGGCCCCTGAGCGGAGAATTTTGTTTGTTTGTTCCATGTCCTTTAAAGGGCGTTGTTTAAAAAAAAAAAACAGATGGCAGAGAGCATGTGTGCCCATGAAGCCCAAAGGTCTCACTATGTGGCCCTTCTCGGGCACAGTTTCCAGCCCCTGAATGAGTAGCCACGGGAAGGCGATGGGAAGGCGATGGGCCGGCGCGGCAGTGGCGGCGGGCAGGGCTCGAGGGCCTGGCGTTGGGAGCACTCGGTGCTCAGGGAAGGTCGGAGGTCAAGCACACCTGGATGCAAATCTCCGCTCCTTTCCAGCTCCGTGACCTCAGACAAGCTATTTAACCTTCCTGAACCTTTGTTTTCCGAGCTGTGCAATGGGAGCAGTAGTAGAACTGCTCCACAAGGGTAAGGTGAAGATTGAACAGGGTAGTACGTGAGACACCCAGCACATCATGCTCAGTGAACCTTAACTGCTGCTTTCAAATAAAGTTTTCCTGTTTTTCATTCTTTTTTTTTTTTGGCCATCACAGAAAATCTGACAGCTATTTCGTTGCTCTGAAAAAGTCAGGGACACCCACTTCCACCGTCTTGGTGAGTTGCTTTGTCTTGATAATGTAGGTCAGGCATTCACTGTTCACTCCTCTGTTTACTTACCTCTCGTGCTGCCCGGGTCCTCCCAGAGACAGGCTGAGCGACAGGAGAGGACTGCAGGGAATCCATGCCTGTGGACGGTACACTAGGGGTGGGGAGGCCCGGGCCAGGGTGAACGGCAGCCCCCAACAGCGCCATGGCAGCCAAGCAGGCGGAGTGCCCACGGTGGCAGACATGTCCTGGCCCCAGCGTCCATCCGCTGGGCTTGGTCATTGTCGGGCAGCCCTGAAGGAACGGGGTCACTCAGGGAGTGAAGGCAGAACCTGAAGTCTCCGCAGGCTGGAGCCCAGCAAGTCCCGGCCTGCCAGCCAGGCCTCCATGCAGGGAGGCCCAGCAGCGCTTCCCCGAGACCAGCCCTTGCTCTCTGGGCCTCCAGCCCCACATCCTTTGTCAGGGCTCCAGGGGCCTCTCTTCCCAAGGGCCTCTGCAGTGGGTACTCCCCCTGTCCCTCCCTCTCCACCCTCTCGGCACCTTGGCAGGTCTGGGGTTTACCTGGTGGTGTGACCCAGACCTCATCCAGGAGACTCAGCCCTGGCTGGCACCCCTTCTCAGGCTGAGGTTGCTGCCTGTGACCTGTTCAAGGTCACCATGGAGTGAAAACACCAGGGAGTATGCAGGTGGGCCACGAGTTCCACAGGGACTCCCCCGCTGCTTCTTGATTCATGACTGGACCTGAGTACCTGCCAGGATGGTACTTGACCTCCTCGGAGCCCTGGCCCTTCCCCCAACAGCAAAGCGCCCCCTCAGAAACCAGGCCCCGAAGAGCCCCAACTTGCAGGGAAGGGTAGTTACTGTCTCCCAGGAGAGTCCTTTGGAAGGGCGGTGGGCTCTTGGGGTCCCCTGAGGACAGCTGCCAAGGCAGGATTAGACATGCATGAGTGTTCCTGGGAAGATCCATGAGGAGGAAGGGGGAGCGGGAGCTGGGGGGACAGCCTTGGACATGCATGAGGGAGAGAGAGCAGCAAGGAGGGCTGGGTGGGAGCCCCAGGCTGCAGAGCCAAGCCGACGGGGCGTCCTTGAACCCGGGTTACCCATGTGAAACGGCAGTGGGGGTAAAGGGGGGAAGAGGCAGGGCTCAGTTTGAAAAGCCTTTCAACTGATGGAGGCATATCACTTTTGAAGGGAAAGTGGGGAGGAAGCGGATTGGGCAGGGAGGGCCTCCGTGGGCAGAGCAGACCTGGTGAGGTCCTGGCGACCCCACAGGGTGGCCCAGAGCCAAGACTGCTGGCGGAGGGGCTGTGCTCCAGACAGACACGGCAGGCCCAGGGCCCAGGAGGGGCCAGGTCTCAGCCCCAAAGCCCAGGCTGAGCCCGAAGCCACCGAGAGCTGGAGGCTGCCAGCTCCCCGCCCCTGAGCTGAGCAGCAGGTTCTCCCCTGCGGGGAGATGTAAGCCGGGCACCCCCAGGTCCGCCCCACGGAGCACGGCGACCCGGTCATTTCCCGTCTTACTGCCAACGTGAGCTTTGCGACTCCTTATGTTCTTCATGACGAATAAACAATGGTGAATACTTCTAGTGCCGACGTACAAGTATTCATATTGCTTAAGAGGGTTTTCTCAAAATAAAACACCAAGGTCAAAAGCATGGCCATTTTTAAGATTCTTGCAGCACAAAGCTCATTTTTTCACCACATCTGGCTCACGTTGTGCTTCCCCAGCTGGGCAAGAGCCTGCGCGTCTCCGGAAGGAGCCAGCCTAGGGCAGTCCAGTGGAGAGCAAGGGGGCAGGCGACTTTCATTCGACATTCACTCATTTATTGCAACTTGAGTGAGCTCTGAGTCCTATGGAGGTCGGACTATTTTTTTCCCTAAATGTTGTTAAAACAGAAGTGGCTTCATTAAAAATGTGTTAACCTGCCTCTTCTGAGAGGCAGGTGCTGAGGCGGGATCGCCCGTGTCAGACACTCACCTGGACGCCACCCGTGGGAAGGACGGAGGGAGGGGGGAGAACAGAAGCCGTGGGTGGTGGAGGTTTGATCCCAGGTGAAGGAGCCGGGGGAGGCAGGGTTGGGGAGGGGATTTACTGACTGCAAAAGCCAGCGGGTGACAGTAGAATAAAGCTGATCGGGCAGCTGTGACCCTCTGTCCAGCCAGGGACAAGCGTGGCCTTTATGACACGTGCCCCCCCCCCGATTTCTCACATGGGGGGGGTGTTGGTGAATGCTCCACTCTGCTCTGCTGATCTCTGCGTCTCTCCTGGAGCCATGTAACCTTCTAGTGGCCAGCTTCCGGGCACACATGGATGTCCAGCTAGGCCAGTCACATCTTCCCTCCTCCTCCTCCTCGTCCACCACCTCCTCCTTTTCCTCCTCTGCTTCCTCCTCTTCCTTCTTCTCTCCCTCCTCCACCTCCTCCTCCTCATTTCTCAATGTCTCCCTGAGCGGCCAGGAACTAATCTCCAGTTAGGTGGGTTTAAACCATTGACGTGTTGAGATATGTGTCTTCGTTTCCCATGGCTGCATCGCAAAGCATCCACAACTTGGAAACTTTTTCTCTCAAAAGTCTGGAGGCCGAAGTCCGAGGCCAGGGCGTGGGCGGGGCTCCCTCTGAAGGCTGGAGGAGAGTCTGTGGCATGACCGTCTCTCAGCTTCCTCAGCTCCTGGCGCCGCCAGGCATCCTGGGCGTTCCTTGACTTGTAGGCACATCACTCCCACCTCGACCTCCATCTCCACGAGAGGTTCTCCTCGCTGCCTCTTCTCCCCTTTCCTGAGACCACCATCACATCGGGTGAAGGACCACTCTGCTCCAGAACAAGCTCATCTTAACTAATTCCCTCAAGCAATGGCTCTTCCCTCCAGAGTGAGATGAGAGGAGAGACGGAGCTTGTGTGGGTCTCCCTGCTCGTTCTGGGCACTTGTTTCCCCCTCTGTGCCTCAGGGGTGTCTTCTGTGTCCCTATTTCCCATGGCCCGGCACGTGGACTCAGGCCCTGTCATGCCTGCGGGGATCCTGGGTAAGTAGGGCTACTCAGCAGTGGTCAGTGGTGCTGATGGGGGGCCGAGGGGTCAGGAAGCTGGACTGCGGTCCGAGATGGCAGCCCAGGCCGCCCCTCCAGATTTCCCGGTCTAAAGGCTGGTGTACTGTGCCTGAACCCAATCAACCTTAAGCTAGTCTGCCCTTCCACTAGTTTGGGGTTTGGGATGAGACAAATTGGAGCACTGGCTGGAAAGGACTGGCCTGGGAGGAGAGGCAGATGCTTAGGCTGGGACAGGAGGCAGCTTTAAGCCACCGCGCCACGGGGAGCTCAGCGTGCAGGGGCAGAGCCGGGCTGGCAGTAGTCAGCACGGCAGTCACCTTGTCCCGACTTCCCCCGGCCCAGCTGGGCCGCGGCAGGGAGCGGAGCAGCCGCCGGAGGCGGCATGGTCCCGGCCGAGCAGAGCCGCCTGGCATGAGCTGTTCAGGCAGCACCGGCAGGTGCCTCCCCAGGTTCTTGCCAACTTCCTAGCCTGCTCCGTAGTTACTTGGAGAGATTCTGATATTTCCTGCTTTGTCCTGCGTGACCTTCGCCTCAGGTGAAGGCAGATTTATCCCGCAGTTGTGTGGCCTTCTGCATTCACTCCGACATGCAGGAATGTGCTAATGAGGATTCTGCACTTCGGCAGGCGTGGTAGATCTCACGAACACACAAACAGAACTGGGTAAAGACTCATACAAGAGAGGAAAGTGGAGGCAAAGTTGAAGGACATTCGCATTAATCTGAAGGCCAAAATCAACCTCCCATGAGACTTGTCCCCGGAGCACCCGAGGGTGGGAAGGGATGGCACAGACACCCCCAAACCGACAGAGGCGGCCAGAGCAGTTTCAGGAGGATCCACGGGACTGCGCAGGCAGAGACGCCGGCAGGCAGGCCCCGCCCACTCCCGCTCTGGGCCTCGCGCCTGCGCAGTCCCGTGCGGAGCACAGCAAGGTTTGGGGAAGAGCAGACAGAAGATCCATTGGTCCCAGCGGCCACCGGGGTCACCTCAGGATCATCCACAGCAGCTGCTCTTCAGGAACCTGCTGAGAGTGGCTCTCCTGGTGGAATGACATCCACGCGGAGAAGTAGAGAGAATTGGCCTCTGGGACTTAGACGTCACTGGCCAGAGCAGCTCCGCCGCAGGAGGCAGCTGTGGGTGCCGGGGTGGCCAAGACGGTAGCCCCAAACAGCCCGCCCTCCAGGCAGCGCCCAGGTGCCAGGTGGGCAGGGCTCAAAAGGAAGAGGAAATTAAAAGTCCTTTTCTACTTAGAATGCGCACAAAGGAGCACAAATCTAAGTCCTGGTGATTCACGTGTCATCATTAAACATCCTAAATCTTGCACGAAAATAAGATGTATCAGATGCTACTCTTCCACAGAGGAAACAGGGACCTTTGACTTCTTTTCTGTGTAGCAGACAGCTGCTGCAGCAATAATGCTGCTTAACAGACGGGCCCAGAACCTCAGTACTTATTTCTTCGTTTACTAGGTTTGTGTGTGCACTGTCGTCCTGCAGGGCTCAGCGAGGCCCTGCCAGGCGTGGCTCCCGGCTGTGGGCGCAGCTCAGGTCTGCTCAGCGAGTCTCCTCACTCTCCTTGACACGGTGGCTGGCCAGGCAGGTGCCTTGGACGGCAGAAGTACAAGAGGCCAAGCCACGCGAGCAGGCCCATCGGAGGCCTCAGCTGTCACCTCGTTTGCTGACATTCCATGGAGCCGCCACAGCAAGTCGTGAGACCAACTCACAGTCAACAGGACACACAGGTTTTCCTCACACGCTCCACAGGGAGACTCTAGAGTCGGGAGGAAGAGTCTGGTGTGGACTCCTTACAAAGAGGGGGTGACAGGCCGGGACCCGTAACCCAGTTCACCACTTTCCTGATGGGAGATTGTTCTCCAAGGTGTGCAGACCTGTAGGTCACGGTGATAGTCACGTGGTACAAACCTGCCAGGCGGGAGTGACGCCGAGAAGGGCATTTTCTCACATACGCTCTGTCTGTCTGCCGTTTGTAGACACGCGGCTCTCTAGAGTGGCCTTTGGACGTGCGGTCGGCTTTGCGTTTTCGGAGACTCTTGGTGCAGCCTCTGGTCACCTTGCAGAGCCTCTGGCAAGCTGCACAGCACAACGAGATGGACGTAATTTAAGATAATTACTGGAACAAAGTATATTTTTAGCCTCAGGCACAATATGTCATGAGGCAAATTTGATTAATGTTCTGTTCTGTGTATTCCAGAACCATCCGGGGGAAAAG
>PVJI01032035.1:0-12593 GCA_004026765.1 Micronycteris hirsuta
TAAGTCTATAACCTTTCTACTTTTTTAACATTATATAAAATAAGACATCTACAAAGAGCGTACTTATTTGAAGAATAAAAATAGTATTCACATAAATGTATTTGTTTATAAGTAACAATGTGGTTATCATGATTCACAAACTCATTATAGCTGGAAGAAATCCTGATGGCAACGTAGGGTAGTCCAGTCACTTTACAGACGAACAGATTAAGGTTCAATGGAGTGGCGCTACATACACTGACCTTGATAGTAATGCAAGGCAATGGCAAAGAAGGGCATAGAATCTAGAATCTACCTTCTGATTCATTTCAGTGGGCTGCAGTGAGAAGGGTGCCATTGCCCTTGCTGGTCCTTGTGGAAGACAGGAAGACATTCTTTGGCTTATGGCCAAAAACAGTGTCTAGTACAAGTTCAGGCTGGGGCACATGGCAGAGCTCCAGCTGACACACATCAACCAGGGTTGGCAGCTCAAAGAGGCTGCTTCCTGGGAAACAGAACTTGGAGTTAAGGCAGTTAACTTGTCCCAAATAACAGAAGCATGGGGCAAAAGTAGCCCCATCCCAATACTCCAGATTTGTGACTCTCATTGTTACCAAACCAAAGAGGGGGTTCGGCTGCCCGCTGCCACCTATAGGCAAATTCTGGAGGCAGAGGTTGGTGAGAAAGGAAAGAGGTCTTTTTCAAGTGCTGTACAATCTGTGAGAATGGCAGACTCTTGTCTCAAAAGCCCATCCTGTCCCAGAAACCCAGAGGAAACCCCAGCCACCCTCAGCCAGACCAAAACCAAAGGCAGCATTCATACTTCCTTCTCCCATTTAAAATGCCATTCCCTGAGAGCCACAGGCAGCCACTGAGTGGTCATCCAGGAAGGCCTCAGGCTCTCTCCTTGGAACCAGTGTGTGGGGCAGGTGCCACCATTGGCCAGGTGGCTTCCAGGACCAGAAGTTCTCACAGACGCACTGGCTAGTACATTCATGAGATGGGCCAGAGAGCCATCCCTTCCTTTCCTTGGTTTCATATTAGTTTCCCATGTGGACCAGCTTCCCTAGCCCAAACTTCCATGTCCTCTGGGAGGGTCCAGCCACTGACCAATCCCTTCTTTTCCCCAGGCTAACTGACAGGTTTCTTTAATACAGTACTTACCTCTGCCACCATTCTGACCTCTATGGAACATGTGTCTGCTTTTCCCTGGTCCCACCCTCAATCAGGTACCAGAAATGGGCAGAAGCATTTCTCCCTATACAATTATTTTTGCGAATCTCGCACATGCTCATTGCAATGTTTCCCCCTGCTGCCATCTTGCCTAGGAGCAGGGGACCTGCTGCCCAGCTATCAGTATCATCATCCGTAACCATTCTAGGGGTAATCTCATGTCTTCTCACTTACTGATTCCCCTTTCACTTTCAAAAACATGCTACTACATTAGGTGGGTTTTCCAAAATATTTGACCTATGTCTTCTTCCAAGCTTGTTCTGGCTGAGAAGGGAAAGTTTTACCAAAAGTATGCATTGTGTTCACATTCTGGGACACAAATATTCACAGGAACAGATTTTTGGAATTATACCTAGTGCAAAAAATATGGTCATACAGATTAAGTGACTAATCACTTGAACGCAATCTGACTCTTCGGTTCACAGTATGATCAGCTAGCAAAGAGAAAGTTGCTTGCAGTTTGGTGGTTGCTCTAGAAAAATGGAAACATTCTTCTTAAGAAAAAAATATTAAAATTACTTAACTTCTCTGTGCCTTGGTTTCCTCACTAGTAAAAGAGGGATGGTACTAATATTCCCTCCTAGCATTAGTCTGAATATTGAGAAACTCCATGTATAGCACTTAGAATAATTTTTGACAAGTAATAAAATACCAAATAAATGTTAGATATTATTATTAGCTTAGAAAAATATTCTAGAGGTCCTTTTTGATTGTGGAAGATAAAACTCCTCAGGTTAGACTAGGAAAGGATTGAGGTCAAAACCAAGCTGGTCTGCTCTGAATAATTAAATAACAAGGATTTTGTATTATTGTGATAGCTTAAAAAAGAGGGAGTAAGAAGCCCTCAATGTGAAGAAGGAGGGAACATGAGAAAGAGGCCTTCCGAAGCCAGGGAGAAAGGGGTTCGGCCAGATGGCAGATCGACAGAGCTGACAGAGTTAGATAAACTTACAGACATGGGGGCATTTGCCCTTCAAATTTAAATTGTCTACACTAACTTTATCCTGTGAACCCTGCAACACTCAGTAACAGACAGTGGCCTCAAGGAAGGAGGGGGCAAGCAAAAAAAATGGAGAATCAATCAGAGGGCAGATGTCAGCTACAAAGATTACAAGAGAATTAAACAAGAATCAGCAGTCTTCTCTTCAAAGAAATCTGGGAAATAGAGAGAGGGCAGTAGACTCCTCTCAGTGCCAAGGGTGGGATTTGAATTATTTGAATATTCATGGCAGGGTGATCCCAGGTAACAAATGGATTTAGAAGCATCGAATAACAATCATCTTAAATTGCCAGCCTTGAAGAGCTCTGTATTCTTCTTGTGACTCTAGTTGGCTCTTAATCTCTAGATATTGCCTCACCCAGGATTCTAGCACTTTGCACCCAGGTGAAACATAGGCATGTTTGGAGTGTGGGCTGGAATTTGCCAATCAGGAAGGGCCAATCCATTCAGCTGGGGACTGCTTACTGAGCACTTACTCTCAGCCTAGAACTGTGCTGGGCATATTCCTATACCAAAACACACTGACAGTAGGGCAAGGTGAAAATGGCCACTTTTAACTGTTGACATCCTCTTATTGAAGATTCTCAAAGCCCATTTTTAGTTTAAGAGCTAAACAACTCTGGATTTGAGTAATCCATGGGCTGGGCCTATGTAGTAGGACATAGCCCACCAGGAAAATACACTATCATTTCAGCAAGCTGACGGGAAACAGACTTGAACTTCCAGAAATATCCTCAAAACTCAAGATGCAGAAAGAGATTTTTTTGATATGATATTCTCCTTTTTCCACAATTACACACACGAAAACACACATTTAGACACATACATTAAAAGGGCATATTAAAAACACTTTTAACTAAACTATCTTAGCTTCTAAGTACATTATACACACACACACTTATATAAGAGATCTGTCTAGAAAAAGCCCAACCATTGCTAATATAAAGAGAAGGGTTTGCATGACATCGATGTAAACCGGCAGCCAAGGAGAGTGGACTGGAATATACATGATGAACAAATGATGACTTCCCAGCGGGGGCCACAGATGCCACTGCGTGAGCATGTGCACTGTGTGTCCGTCTCAATCAAAATGACTGAGCAAGGAGAGCAACGAATCTGCATCAAATTTTGCGTTAGACTTGAACATTCCTCTGCAGAAAATATTCAGAGGATTCAGAAGGCCACAGCTATGGGCAACTGGTGATTGGCAGCTCTATCATGACAATGTGTGCGCTCATGCATCAAGTTTCCTGTAAAGTTTTTTGGCAAAACATCAAATCACTCAGGTGACTCAGCCCTGCTACAGCCCAGATTTGGTGCCCTGTGACTTCTGGCTTTTCCCCAAACTAAAATCACCTTAGAAAGGGAAGAGATTTTGCCCTGGCTGATGTGGCTCTGTGGATTGAGTGCCAGGTAGTGAACTGTAAGGTCACAGGTTCAATTTCTGGTCAGGGCACATGCCTGGGTTGCAGGCCAGGTCCCCAGATCGTAAGAGGCAACAGATCGATGTGTCTCTCACACACTGACGTTTCTCTCCCTCTCCTTCTCACTCCCTTCTCCTCTCTATAAATATAAATAAATAAAACCTTTAAAAAAAGAAAGAAAGGGAAGAGATTTCAGACCATGGATGAGATTCAGGAAAATGCAATTGGGCAGCTGACGGCGATTGGGAGAACTGTGTGAGGTCCCAAGGTGGCTACTTTGAAGGGGACTGAGGCATCATTGTCCCATGTACAATGTTTCTTGTATCTTGTATCTTCTTCAGTAACTGTCTCTATTTTTCATATTACACATGTGGATACCTTCTGGGCAGACCACATACCCACACACAGTTAAGTGTATAAATGCACACTAATATCTAAGTATGTATAACTATATGATAATATACATATTACGTCAGTAATCCCACATTAGTATTCTACTCAAAGTGATACGCTGATCCTCAGAAAAAATTCCTATGTATGTACATTCGAAGGCAAAGTACCTGAAACACTGTAGTCCTGCAGTGCTCTAAAAGGGTTACTCTTTCTCAATAAGCAGGCTCTATAATACAATGCTAACCAGTTATTAGGATCTAAGTGAATTGCAACAGAAAAATCTTGAGTTGCTTGCTTATAAAGCCGTCGTTTAAAATATGCTCTCCCTCGGTATGTCCTAGAAAAAGAAAAGAAATTCATTTTAACATGTATTGTAAAATATACATTTACCGCTTATGGCAAACCTATATAACTAATTTCATATTTAATAATTTGTGATTATTTCTTCTTGCTTCCCAAGAAAGTTAATCACAAATTTAATAGCAAAAGATATGCTTTTATAAATAAATTATATTTTATTATATATAATGATATGCTTATTAACAACATACTCCATATAAATTGTTTGCTTACTAATTTTATTACATTTCTTTACATTTATTGGAGAAGTATGTCAATGAAATAATATGAGATTTTAAGATTTTTATTATTTTTGAGTACCTAAAATGTAAGGCTCTAATTCACACAAGATTGTTCTATAGAAAAATCAAATAATTCATTTTGAACAAATGTGCCCCACTGGTAGAACTGTTATGGTATTTTTACCCCCAAGACTGAAGATGCGCCCAAATAAATGGGAAGCTGTTCTACATGTATAAAAGCTATTATATCAGTTCTGTGAATTGGATTCTATCTCCATTAACTTTGACTCTGATTTCAAAATTATTATTATTATTGAATTATACTCAAAATTATCACAATACATCAATTCCTGAAAATCTCATTTTCAGTCATTTAATAATATAAAGCAAATCAGCTTTTAGAAATAAAGGAAAAACAGGAGGAATTGCTAGTAGGTTGCCTGCTCTGATGAAAATAAATTCAAGGGGGAGATAAAAGCAGCTCAAAAAGGTTACATTATGAAAACAATAGTAATTTTGAGGAAAGAATGCAGCCAGTACACTGGCAGGCTGGTAACAGAGGTCTTTCAGAAGCACTACACATCCTGAGATCCAGGAGCAAAATATTTTTTACCCCATCGTTTAGAAATGTCTGATCTACTTCCTAATGAACATAAGAATTTTATATTTATTTTTAATTATTTCTGATTGCTAGAGAATATTACTAATTATTTTTCAGCATATAGATGATCCCGAACTTAAAATCTTACATAATGAAACTTTAGTAATATTTTCCTGGGATGCCATTGAATCATGTCGATTCTTCAAACAGACTGACTTTTGCATCTGTTCCTTCTTTCACTTCTACCGCCTCAATTCCTCAGACTATCACCTGAAGCATTGAGTTGAAGCGAACCTCAGCTCCCACCTGAGCTACCTTTTGGTCCATTTAGAAAATAAAGATCTCTTTTTTCAAAAAACAAAAACAAAACATTTTACAGCCCCCTGTTGACAATAAGGCCATATTTTTTCAAATGGGGTAGGAGCCCCTCCCCCCGCCATAAGATAACAGCCTCATACAATACCTCGAGTTAACAGCCTTTTCGTTCTTCTCCACTAATCTCCTGCCTTCCTGCACCTAATGCCCCTTTAAATCAAGAAGTAGATAACCAGAATGGACCATTAACTAGGGAAGAATTTTTAAAGAGTTTCAAAAAGTTTTCCGTTTCTTCAAATGGGATAATTTTAGAGGTGAGTTATTTTGAACTTTCAAAGAACAAAAATTACCCTATCCTAAAGGACATGTTTCTAAGATGAAAGGCATAATTCATTTTGAGAAGGCAGCCAAATTCTAAAATAAATCTGACTGATACTAGTAAACAATCTTACTACGAATATAAATGAAAAATCTTAAAGGAAGTAAAGACAAAGACATTTGTTTCATAATGTTCTATCTAAATATATTATGGTCAAAAGACATTTATTCTTCAAAATTAGCCTATTAATGTGAGAGTCTTAAAAGTAGATCACAGGGGAGAAAATTTAAACAAGAGTAAAAAGATATTGAAGAACATGTGGCTCAAAAATTACAACTATGATATATTTTTATTGGTAAAAGCCAAAGGCATTTTCATTAAATTCAAAAGGTGAAGATTCTCATTATCACTAACATTATTGTTAAGTTAAAGTCTATGCAATGATAAAAAAGACTTGGGAGATTAGAGAACAAAAATGGTAACATAGGAAACTCTAAAACTCCATCCTTCCACAAAAGCAATGGAGAGCCAGCAAAAATGGTTGGAAATGTTTTTGGAACCCTGGGATCTAACTGAAAACACAACCAAGGGAGTGCTTAATAAGTGGGGAGTGGAACAGAGCAGGGTGGTGAACTACCGAATTTTAGTAAGAGAGCTCTGTGGTCCTCTAACTAACCCCACTTCCCTGTCCCATTTCCCAGTCAGTGCCGGCCTTGAGGACAACTTGCATTCCTGGTGCAGGTTACTGCTAGTATAAGAGGGAGCAGTGCAAATCTTGTTCTCAAGGAACTGTAGCAGTGTGTTTGACCCCTCCAGCAGTTCATTGAAGGATTGGCTGAAAAGTTTCCCTTTGTTTTGTCTGCCTTGAAGCTCTCCCAGGACTGATGTGGCTTTCTGGATGGTACAATATTTACCGAAAACAGTGAAAAGCAAATGTCACCGCTGCCATCTGGGGCAAGGGATAACTGTTGAGACAAGCACTAGACAGACCAAGCAGCCCAGGAAGCAAGAATCTGGAGAAGGAGATACCTAAGGGAGTGAGGGCTGTGGAGAGTTTCCACATATTCCAAGGACTCTAGAAGTCCCCGTGCAAGCCGAAGGCTGGAAGCATGCACAGGAAAATAATGAAGAAAATGAAAATTCAAGTCCAGCGAGTTAATGCTGCATACCCATTAGGATGGCTAAAGTTTGAAAGTCATAATAATACCTAGTGCTGGTATGGAACTCACATGCACTGCTGATAGTACAACCACTTTGGAAAATGTGTTTGGCCCATTAGCTGAATGCTTGCACACCCTATGAACCAGATAGTCTGCTCCTAGTTGTACATCCAACAAAAATGCATATATATGTCTGTGGGGGATGCATTTCAAGACCCCCAGGAATGCCTGAAACCATGTATTTTTTTCTATACATACATATAATAAAATTTAATATATAAATTAGGCACAGTAAGAGATTAATGGCAATAACTAATAATAATATAAAATAATTATAACACTATACCATAAAAGTTATGCGAATGGTCTCTCTCAAAATATCTTATTGTAGTGTATTCACCTTTTCATTTAAAGGAATACTTTCTGGCTTCTCTTCGGCATATCTGAATTGCTAGTATCACTGCCCTTGCACTTTGAGGACATTATTAAGTAACTGAGGGCTCTTTGAGCACCAGCCCAGTGACAGTCGGTCTGGTAACCCAGATGGCTACTATGTGACGAACGGGCAGGCAGTGTGTACGGTGCGGATGGACACACTGGAGGAAGGGAAGACTCACGTCCCTGGCAGGTCAGAACAGCATGTTGCAATTTAAAACTTATGAACTGTTTATTTCTGGGCTTGTCCATTTAATATTTTCAGGCAGGTAACTGAAGCCATTGATGACGGGGTATACCCAGACATGTGCAAGCATGTTGGAGGAAACAATGTTCATAATCATCAAAAACTAGAAACACTCCAATGTTCACTAACAGTAGACTGGATAGATAACTTTAATATCCATGAA
This sequence comes from Micronycteris hirsuta, assembly GCA_004026765.1. Classification (NCBI taxonomy): domain Eukaryota; kingdom Metazoa; phylum Chordata; class Mammalia; order Chiroptera; family Phyllostomidae; genus Micronycteris; species Micronycteris hirsuta. The sequence continues at coordinate 7,851 of PVJI01032035.1, forward strand.
GCTGAATACTATAAAAAGTTAAAAGGAGTGAACTAGAGCCACATGTGACTCTTTTGCTGTATATAGTATTCAGCAAAAGAATCAATATGTGAAGGAATACAACTGTATGATTCTATTTCTGTAAAGTCAAAAAAACAGACAAAACTAAACTAAAAATATTTAGGGACATATATTATGTGATGATACCAAAAAGAACTAGAAGGAAGTGATTAAAATAAAGGTCAGGACGTGGTGACCCTCTGGGGAAGCAAAGGCCCAAGGGGGCTTCCGGGGAGTTGCAATGTTTCTTGACCTGCGACGGTTACACAGGTATTTGTATTGTGATAAGTCATTAAGCTGCACATTTGTGTTCTGTACACTTTTGTGGATGCATGCTTCATTTTACTATAAAAATTTTAATATTAAACAAAAATTATGAGTGAACAAATGAGCAAGTATGACTATATGCACATTTTTAAAGCTCTTCAATATAAAACTTAAAAACAACAAGATGAGAACTATGGTATGCACAATAAGATTGAAAGAACAAAGTTTAATGGCAGAGTTACAGTAAGGTATTACAGAAATCTGGATAATCAGTTCTCTGTACTCAGTGAATACCAAGATATATAAAGATATTCAAAGAATAAAAACATAGGCTATTAAATACATAATACATTAGAAATCAATAATGTAACTAGTATTTAGAAAATGCTAATGAAACTCTATCTGTCATTTGTACCTATTAAATTAAATTAACCACTACTGTTAGGGTATAGGTAAAGATTTTCATTCACAAGGAGAACTGAAAACAGATAACACTGTTCTAAAGGGCTGTCTGGTATATTTCAAGAATTTTCTTTCCTGAGAATGCATTTCAAAAAATATTGTAATTACAAAAATCACATATAAAATAATTCTTACCTGGCTTGAGAATTTTTGGGATCTATATCTAACAAGGCTGTAAAATCTTGGATGACTGCATTCCAGCTTTCATTTTCAAAGTAAAACATTCCACGCTTCAATAATGCATCTGTTCTTGTGGGATCATAAAAAATGCACTTCATGGGGAGGGGTGGGGTGGAAGGGAGACACGAAAACATATCACATAATGGAAAAAAAAAAGAACAAGAAAACTGTATAACCCCATAGCAAATTAAATAAACTGCAATCACATTTTTAACTTCAGATTATATAAAAGGAAACTACTTTAGATGGAAATTTTGACATTTGCATTTAAAACCCTCTTTTTTAGGAAGTCCACTTATCATCAAATTCTAGAAAGAGGAGGTTTTCTAAGAGAGAAGGAGGTAACAACATATGCAAGCAAGCAAGGCTTTAGCCCACTGAAATTTTTACTGATAACATTTTGAAAGAGAATTGTTCAACTAGAGTAGCACTATATTGGATCGATCGATTTTATCCCAATTATATCCCCAGCACTTTATCCCAATTAAAGATAATACATATTAGACCACATCAAGGCTGATTCAATCAAATAAAATATGGATTAATCTAGTCCCTAAAATGGTAAAAACAAATGAATTGGTATTGGCATGATTCATTTATTTCACATTGACATACAAGCAATAGAGTGAAAAGAAGAAATCATTGTATACTCGGTTATAAAGCTCCTCACCTATTGACAGTGGGGAAAAAATGAAATACAAAGATTGCCAAGCATTCTTAAAACAGGAAAAAAATCTTTACAAAGTTAGTTTGACCTCATTACTTCATTAGTCAATTTTTAAACTATTGGTGCTAGAGGGAGGAAATGAACAGAATAGATAATTTAATGATTTCAATATCTTCAAAAGAAAATATTAAAAGTATTTTTTCAAGACCAAGAGTTACCAAAACTTACAGTATTCTCTTGAAGCAAAAATACTGTCAAATATATGGTTAACCATCAAGGATTAAGAAACAGGGCAGATGGGAAAATGAAAAGGTAAATTACTTAAATAACTTATAAATTCTCAATTGTATGAGAATTAAGAATTTAGTCTTAAAAGTCAGAAGATCAAGGTTAAAATTCTGCTGCAATCTGAGGCATACTTTGCCTGACTGTAGCATCTCAATGTACAATTCAGCTAAAATTTCACTTCCTCAAGGGAATTCCCTGATATCCCCCTACCAAATATAAATTATTCACCCATCATTTTTACTTTTTATAGGAGTCATCATAATTTGTAATTATATATTTATGTATGTGTTTCTTTCTTTAATATCTGTCCTTTGAACTGTCGGCTCCATATACAGGAACTATGCCTGATTATAGAATGCCTCAGTCAATAAATATTTATGTGTGAATGAAGGAATGAGTGACAAGCCAGTGAGCACAGCTTCTTTGGAAGTAGATGGGTTTGCTGAAGAACAGAATCAGTTTTTTGTGTCAAGAGTTAAGTAGAAAATGGATTTTCTCTATTTGAAGGAAAGAAACCGTTTTCAAAGGTTTCCTTAACCACTTTTTCATTGTTGAAGAGGAGAGAGCTGGGAGAGCCAAGCCCCCTCAGAGCTGCCTCATCTGCTCCCAAACCCAAGTCTTTGATGTAAATCCGTCCATTCACTAATAATGGTGGTTTGAAAACCTTGACATGGTGTTAGTATCAACTCCAGTAATGAATGCTCTAGGTCTTAATCTACAATAAATTAGTTTTGATCATGCAACATATGTGGAAGAACTTTGACAATTTGCTATAACATTTGGACGTGACTATTGTAATCTAAAATATACAAATAATGGCGGCATCATAAGTGATACGACTTACTTTTGCAAAGTCATCAATGGCCAGCACCCTGTTTGTTATTTCATACATCTCGCCCCTCCTGAAATATATGTCAGCATCCGTGGGTTTGCACTTAATTGCCTGGCTATAGTTTAGAATTGCCAGAGTGATATCTTTTTTTTTCCTGAAAATTTCTGCCTTTGACAAATATGCTTCTAAAGATAATATAAAATATACAAGTCAGTGTTACAGTCCTTTTATTAACTGAAAAATTTTAAAGATTAATCTGTCTTCCTCCAAAACTGTAGTCTTAGAATAATGTTTCTCTATCATTCTTTCTTAACCATTTAATGCAAGGTGTTTTTTTTTTATTTTCAACAATGCAAAATTTGTTCTCAAAGTCTGGATAAATACTCAATTATGGTTCAAAGCACTCTCAATTTCAATTTGAAGTAACAAAAATTAACTATGACATTTTTGAATGTCTGAAATGTTTCATAACCTTTAAATGTTTGTAGTAAAAACTTAAGATTTTGATGGCACAAAATTTTATGCAGTTTTAGCAAAGATCAGCAGAGATCAAAAAACATTTAATAAGCTCATACTACATTCTAGGGGTATGTTGTGAATGCTGGGGATACAAAGATTAGTATGACATTTTCTTATTCCCAAAAAGTTTCATGTGCAGTCATTCAAGTTGTTAGGATACGTTACATAAAGCAAATGTGTAGATTTCATCCAACCCCGTCATAGGAACACTACCATTCTAACTCAGAGATCTGTGGTCAAGAAAAGACTTGTGAATCAATTCTAAAGCTAAAATGTTTAAATACATATTCTTGTGGGATAAACAGTAAGCAATCAATTTATTGTAATGTATATCAAGGACATTAACATTTCAAACCATGGTGAATATTTTGAAAACAATATAGGATGGTATGAGTCTTAAATTCAGAATAATGTGAATTTTACTTAGGAGTGGCACAGCCTATTTGGAGATCTAGGTCTATTTATTTACATATCTTCATAATACCACTAAATGACCAAAGATTGGGTAAAGATATAAGTAATAACTGTACAGTAAACCTACCTGCATTATTTTTATTATATTTATTTATATAATTCAAGTCATCCAAAGCTTCATTAATTTTGTCTTGGAAAAGATAAATGAGATGTCGGTGCCAATAGGCATTAAGAAACAATGGTTCCAAGAGTATAGCCTAGAAAATATGTGTATAAATTCAATTACAGTTGATTTATTAAAGGAAAATATCCTAGCAAGTTTCTTGTTTTTCTTTTTTTAACTTAATCTTTATTATATTTTTTCCATTATCATTTATTTCCCTTTTATTCCCTCCCCTGAGCAATCACCACACTGTTGTCCATGTCCATGAGTCCTTTTTCCTTTTTGTTCAATCCCACCACCCCCTAACCTGCCCCCACAGTAGCTGTCATCCGTTCTCCATGTATGAGTCTGTCTCCGTTTTGCTTGTTAGTTCAGTTTGTTCATTAGATTCCACATATGAGTGAACGCTCAATCCCAATGGCTTTGTTGTGTATGATATAAAACAGTCCCTCCCAATTTGACAAACAAAATCTAGTGCTTTTAGTATTTATTATTTGAAAATGTCAATAAATATAATTTTACAATCCCAAATGTACACTACAAATTCATTGTTCAAAATTTTAGTAAAAATTATTATATGATTATATGCAAGTGTAAATTGTTAACATTGTTATTTTGATTAAATAAAACTTACTTCCTGTAGATCATTCATGGCACTCTGTAATTTTCCCAGTTTCCTGTTCAGAGCTCCACGCCTACAATATGGAAATGCTGGATATATTTTCTTATTATTTATTTCTTCAGTCAAGATCTCCACTTCGGATTCAAAATGCTTAATGACCTCTGGAGGAAGATCAGACTTCAAAGAATCACTTAGTTCTAGTTTTGGTGGTTCTTTCACTTCCTCAGACACGTCTTTCTGAACACATACTTTAACAACTTTCTCATCTGTGGTTGTCTTCTGAGGTTTAT
>PVJI01032036.1:0-12577 GCA_004026765.1 Micronycteris hirsuta
AAGATTTTATTTATTTATTTTTAGAGAGAGGGGAAGGGAGGGAGACAGAGAGAAACAGAAACAGCAATGTATGGTTGCCTCTCACACGGCCCTCACTGGGGACCTGGCCTGCAACCCAGGCATGTGCCCTGACTGGGAATCGAACCGGGACCCATTGGTTCTCAGCGCGCGCTTGGTCTGCTGAGCTACACCAGCCAGGGCTAAATTCTTTTTTCAGGAGTCTTAATCCTCCCCACCCCTGTGGTTAGTAGATACCTTTGACTGACTAGAGAGGCCATATACATAGAAATGCAAAATAGAAGAGTATGTTGATATGTTATTTTAAATTAAGTAAAATAGACTGATTTGGGCAATAAAGGAATATAATTGGTCATACAACTGAACAATCTAGAGTTGCAGGCCAGGCTTTATCCAAATGCTGAAATAATGGAATCAGGACTCAGTTTTTCAAATACACTTCTAAATTGTTGGCTCTGTTCTTGGCAGGCTTCTCCCCTTGTGGTTTCAAGATAACTGCCAGTGGTTCTGGGACCCACAGCCTTCCTTGTTTGTATAAAAGGAAAAAGAGCACTTGCCCTCTCCTACTTGTTGAACCAAAGTCCTGAGCTTAGTCTTTTTGGATTTCTCTTTTTATAATCCAATCATTGTGGTGATTGGGATCATGTTTATCAGCTGAAGATAAATACCATATCTCATATCACATAACCCTTTTCTAAAGCAGAAGAGGGGTAGCATCAGGTTCTCTTGAAGCCCATTGACCATGGAAATAACATTAGATTCCATTACCAAGAAAAGGGGAAATATGTGTTCAGTGGCCAAAGACAGCAATGTCCACTACCTCTGATGTCTACCAGATCTCATTGGAGTTACTGCTCAAGCATTTTGTTGAACAAAATACTAAAAGAAGCAAAACAGATACAACTTAATCTTAGCAATTCTTCCCCATGGTGTAGTTTCTTTCTTACTCCTGATTCCTGCTCCAGGATGTTTCTTTTTAAATAACATCCTAGTGTCTGCTTGATACACCAAAATCCTCCTATATCCTGGGAGTCCTAGGTCACTTCTTTCATCAATCTCTGTCCTTGCCCTAGGACTTGGTCTGAACACTGGTCCCTTGTCAGGAGCTGTGCCAAGCACTACCTGCCATGTAGACAGGCTGCCAGTCTGTAAGACCACAGCTCCTTAAAGACCATTAAAGTGGTTTGTAAACCCCCTTGTCGCTGAATCAGAGGTTACTCTAATTTTTATCACATTGATTATTATTATACACAATATATGGGTGTCTCTGCCTAGATTTGACTGTCAAAATACACACAAAAGAAAGAAGGGGCTTGATGGGAAGAAGGTTTCACCAAGGATAGGCCCAGTGGAAGTACTGGGTGTAGAGGTGGCTCACTCCAGCTTCCTACCTTTCCCCATCTGCTGTTTCACTTTGTCACCCCTCTGCACCCTCTCTAAACACAGGGAAAGAACAACAGCCAGCCTGCTACCAAATTTCCTATATGCAGAATAAACTCTCTCTTCTTTCTCCATTAATCCTCAAAGAATTTCTCATTTTAAAACTTGAGATGTGGATGCTAATGCCAGGTATTTAATATTATATGTAGTAATCATCAATGTAATAAAAACTTCAGAGAACTCTGCTTCAGCTGTATGGTGGTTTATGAACCACTTTAATGATCGTTAAGGAGATCTGGACATGCAGACTGGCAGCCTGCCCACACAGCAGGTGGTGTTGGGCACAGGCTCCTGACTAGGGATAGAGTTCTATCATTAGCTCTGCTGTGGTGCAGCTATGTGACCTTGAGCAAATAAACTAACCCCTCTGGACCTCCTAGCTCCTCAGCTCTAAAATAGCAGGGTTAAACTTGATATTCTCTAAGTTTTTTTCATCTCCAGCATTCTCAGATTTTCTAAAAATCAGTTTTGTTTATAACAGTTGATGAATAAGAAGTTATCAGTGAAGAGTTACCTTTTCTAGAGCAGAAAGGCTTGCCAAGAGATACTTGTTCAGGTTGAATGAGGTAAAGGTAGAGGTGTTGTGTAGATAACAGTCTGCAAAGTTATCAGGATCACAGAGGATAAGACTGTGCAATAGATCATGACCCTCCTCTCCAGTGAGCCTTAGATAGCACATGTACAGCCTTAGGAAGCTGTGTGGACTGAATTGCAAGAATCTCCATGTTTTTTGGGCCTGAGAAGAGGTTAGATTTTCTAAATTCAAAGGATTTTCTTCTTCTTGAAGCTCCTCCAAAGACCTAAGCCTCTGCCCTGCCACCTCTGTTTTCTAGAGGAGGGAACTTACTAGGATGAAGCATCCAAGGTTTTGTCCCATGATGCCTAAATTAAGATAACAAATAGAAAGCACGAAGTAACATTCCTTCTCTCTCAAAGTTTCACTAAAACAACTAGGAAGAAAAATTTTTTTAAGGACAGAAACTCACAAGGGCAAAAAGAAAAGGAGACAACAACAGCTAAATTTTAAAAGTTAGAAAATGCAGTGGAGGGAGGGAATAAATGTTAATGGGAAAAATACAATAAAATGAAAAACATTTTCATTTTATTTAAAAAATTTTTTTTAAAGAAAGAAAGTTAGAGAATGCCTGGACAAGTGTAACTGGCTTAGCATTTCAGTAAACTGAATCCTAAGTAAATAATTGTGAAAGATGTCAAACAATTTGATTTACACTGCAAAACCCAGTGGAGGTGGAACTGAAGTAAGGGGTTGAGATAAAAGCAATTGATTGAAAGCTCTTTTAAGAAACTGTCAGATTCCCAATGCCCCTCCCAATTCACACATGGGGCAACTACCTCTTCCCTACAATAGTGGGAGAATAAAGGCCTTTCCTCTGAAAGTGAAGAAGAATGCTCCCTGGAGAAAGAAAATCGGAGGGTCTCTGCACTGGGGAAATCAGGCACAGCAGAAGATAAGGAGATCCATATGGAAAACAGGAGGATGTAAATATTTACATATTGAATGTTGAAACCACCAGCCTTCTCCCACTCAGCTCCCAAAATACTGGCAGCCAGGCTTGCACCATCTAGGAAACTAGAGGATCCTTCTCTGAGCATTCTGCCAACACAAGATAAAGACTTCAACATTCTGACAAAAGCATTTGCAACCAGTTGGCCCTGCTAGACCACTGTACAGTGAAATAAGAATTGACCATTCCTAATTCATGCTCTCAGAGCTTCCAGTCAGCTTTCTATGCCCCATCCTCAAATGTAAAAAGAGGCCAAAGATCACCACACATCTGAGGAAAGACTCAGAAAGACCAAAACAAACAAATAGATTAGATGACATTGAGGAAGGAGGAAAAAACATATCTTTAATCACCAAAATTCCCAGAGAGATGGATGTTGCTTCAACAAAAAAGGAAAAGGGCATATTTATAAAAAAAAAAAATTTCAGAGAACACAAAGGGAGCCTGTAAAATTTATATTGGGTTGACCAAAAAAGTCTGTTATGGTTTTTCCATAAAACAAAAGACACATTTTTCATTTTCACCAATAACTTCATTGATTTGGATATTTTGATTATGTTGGCTATCTCCTGCTACTGGCTTCTAGTGGGTAGAGGCCAGGGTAGCTGCTAAACATCTTCCAGTGCATAAGATAGACCCACAGCAAAGAATTACTTGGCCAAATGTCAATAGTACCAAGAAACTTCACAAACCACTTTTGACATGTTTGATCAGTCACAGCACCTTCTCTATATACTGCACAAACCTCTTTGCATTTCAGTTGCGTTTTTACCTTTCTTGAAATAATAAAGCAAAATACACAGACAATGTTGTATATCTTCTTCCATCTTCAATGTTAAAATGGTTGCACAAGAGTTCACCAATTTTGATTTTTTTTAAATGCATGCTGATATGACAGCTATCACAATACAATCTAACAAAATTGTTTTGAATGAAGTTAAAGACAACTAAGCACTCTTAGAGCCATTGTATGGAAAAAAATGTATCAGATTTTTTGGCCAACCCAATAATATGCTGGCTGAATTTTTTTTTAAATAAAAAGATTAAGATAGTCTCCCATGATATGGAACAAAAGAACAAAAAGATAGAATATTGTACAGAAAAGGTTAGAAAATTAGAAGACCTTCTCAGTAAGTCCAACATCTAAATACAGTCCAGAAAGAGAGAACAGAAAAAGCAGAGGGTAGGAAATAACCCTTGAAATAATTCAACACAGTATACTATAGTTTGCAGATTCAAAGGACCTACAGAATACCCAGAGTGGTACTTTAAAATAGAACCACATCAAGGCACACCTTAGTGAAATTTCAGAACCCTGGGACAAACGGAGCATCTTCATGCTTCTAGAAAGAAAATAATAATAAAAAACAACTATTTTTTAAATAAGCCATATAAAAAAAAATCAGAAAACAGAACTCTTGGGGTTTCTTGACAAAGCCCTTCACATGTGCTCAGAGCTTTCAACCAAATTTTCAGTGTTCTACTCTTAAATATGAGTCAAAGATAAAAGGTAAAGAAAACTTGTAAACGATGATTATAAGAGACTGGGCCCAATCTAAAAGCCTAAAACAGAGGTGTCCAATCTTTTGTTGTCTCTGGGCCACACTGGAAGAAGAATTGTCTTGGGCTCCACATTAAATACACAAACACTAATGAAAACTGATGAGCAAAAAAAGGTCCTTCTGTGCATAATTTTCATGATATCCACCACCACAGATAAGCAAAAAAGTCCTCACAAAATAACCTTAATCATGCAGTGGACCTTTTGATAATCTCTTAAAATTGTTGAGCAGGTCCCAAATTTGTGATCACTAATGTAGAAAATGTACATATCTAAGTACTTCAATGCCACTGATTTTTTAAATTTTTTTTTATCATAAAAGTAAAAGAAAAGAGGGCAACATAAAACTAGTGGGATGTTTGATGTTGTATTTGAGAAAGTAGTGCACCAGTATCTGGTTTGATAGAAGTAGTTACAATTCTTAGTGAGTTCTCAAGCTGTTTATCAGATATTTTGGTTCTAACTTTACTCTTAATGTGTTTCATTCTTGAAAATAGTTGCTACAAATGTAACTGCTGCCAAATAGCGATGACATGAATAAGGCATGATTGTGAAGCAAGGGATACTTGTCACTGGGACAAATATAAAAGTCCAATAAAGAGACATGATCAAATTTTTCTTTAAGTTGAGTGTCAGATTGCAGCTCTATGCATTGTGTTTGAAAATTGGCAGGTAACATTTATGTCGACTGAAAATGGAGTCACAAATATAGCAAAATATCGATTATTTTCCCAGAAATCTGAAATCTGTTTTCAAATTCTTGTATCAAATCTAGAAGCAAGGCTGCATATTTTTCACAGTTCACAGTTCACGTACCCAACGTTTCAAAAAGCATAAAATTATTTGCCTTAATTTGACCTTGTCATAATTTCAGTTTCATTTGGAACGCTGTTAGGGTTTGAAATATGGTATTAATAAGTTGGTTTTTACCTCAAAAACACATGTTTAACTCATTTAAATGAGTGGTTAAGTCCACTAAAAATGCTAAATCTGTAAGCCAGTTTTCATCAAGTTCCGGCACAAACTTGCTTTTTGATAACATGTCACAAATCATAAAATCTTTTCAATATTTGGCCTCAACGTAGTCATCTTTCTTCTGAAAAGTGAATGATGTCGCTATAGTCAGCATCAATACTTTTAAGGAATTCCTGGAATTGGCGATGATTAATCCTTAGGCTCTTATGAAATTCACTGTCTTGATGATGATCTGCATGACATTATCCATTTTTAAAGCTTTTGTGCATAAATTTTCTTGATGTACTATGCAACGATACTTCATCAAATGTGAGTTTGGGGTGGCAATTGCATTGGCTTCTATTAGTTTTGCAAGAAAATATTTGCTACGAATGTAAGTGCTGCCCTCTCTTTTACCTACCATCACTGGGGCACCATCAGTAACTATACCAGATATGTTGACAATGGACAAAGAAAATCGCTTTAACATATTTTTCACTGCTTCATATAAATCTCTTGATTTAGTTATGTCTTTTAATGGCACTAAAGAAGCCATTTCTTCAGTGACATTATATTTGTCATCAATACCTCTAATAAAAATGGCAAGTTGAGCTGTATCTGTAACATTAGTGCTATCATCCATCGCCAAAGTATAAAATTTTAAATCAGCAGCTTTACTCTCCAAAACTTCTTTTTTTTCCCCAGAAGGTATGAAAAACAGAGACATTTATTGAAGAAGATACAAGAAACTGTACATACAACAATGACACCTCAGTCCCTTTCAAAATAGGTACCTTGGGACCTCGTAAAGTTCTCCTAGTTGCTATCAGCTGCCCCAGTGTATTTACCTGAATTTCATCAATGCTCTGAAATATCTTCCTTTTCAAAGATGATTTTAGTTTTAGGAAAAGCCAGAAGTTATAGGACACCAAATCTGGGCTTTAGTGGGGTGAGTCACCTGGGTGTCTCCGAACTTCTTTTGATAGATTTTCCAATTCCTTCAATTTGCTTGGCTGTAGTCTGGTGATACACACTGATTTTAGAAATATCCCCCTTTTTTTTCAGGGCAAATTATACCTGCCATACTTTCTATACATTTCTTAATAAACTCACCATCAATAAATTGTTTTGATTTTTTTGCTATTAAATATGCTACTACATAACTAGCTTTTACAATGGAATCTGCCCAAGTTGTAACTTTTTGAAAAAATTTTTGTTGAGAAGACAAAATTTTTCAGTTCCACTATTTTGTCCTAATGACTCAATCCCTCATATACACTGAATTTGGCAGCATGTTTTTGCATTTAATGCCTTTTCAAACTATGGCCTTTGAAAACTTGTACAAATTCCCTACAAATTAAGAGAGTACCTTACTATTTGCCTCAACAAAAAGTACTCATCTGTCCACTTTTCATAGATCAATTTTCCTTCATCCGTGATTTTTCTTTTTGGGGATTCTTTTTTCTTTTGAAATGTTGTAGAAGCCATGCTGGGATTAAAAACATAATAATAGATAAGGGACTTTATTTAATTTTATTATGAAAATTAATTGAAAGGAAAATAGAAAGCAAGGCTTGGGCCCTTCCACAGCCCACTTGGTCGCCATTGCAGGGTGATGCGGAGGGCCAATTTTAAAGTGTGGTAGGTGATGTGTGAGGCACCGCCAATGTGTGGAAGCACTATTAATATTCAGATAACAATGTTTATATGACTTCTAAATAACATTAAACACCTAATGTTACAATGGTAGGTTGAAATATTATTGATAATTGCTGACTTGCTAAGTCACCGTAAACACACATTACGGCTGATGGTGTCAATTCTACTGTCTGTGCTTGAAAGATAACACACTGGAAGCCACACATGCATACAATAGCGAGAGTATCTATACATTTATTTTATATGACACTGTGACACATAATCACAAAAAAATCTAATAATGTTTTAAGTAAATTTACAATTTTGTGTTGGGCCGAATTCATAGCCATCCTGGGCTACATGCTGACTGTAGGCCACGGGTTAGACACTCCTGGTCTAAAATTCCTTCCCCTCTCTTCTACTCCCTGAGCAGCCACTGGGATGGAGGCAGCCAGAGCCAATCAAAGACCTGTCTGCTCAGCCATCCCTTTACCCTTCTCTTAGGCTCCACCTCCACCACTCCACCACCCCATCCTTCCCTATTCACCACCATCAATCATCTCTCTCTCTCTCTCTCTCACACACACACACACACACACACACACTCTCACTGGTTTGATTTGAGGGTATGCATCATGCTGGTTTTCTTGATAGCAAACATTGTTAATTATGGCTCTACCCAGGAAATAGCCAAAGATCCCAAGAGCTCAGGCCTTGATAGCAGGGAGCTTCACTTCTTTCTGGACAAAGAGTCAAAATGGATTCAATTTAGACAAATTCTAAATTGTTATGATACTTTCCCATTTCCTTGAGGCACAATGCTCCATTGATTGCAAGCTGAATCATATATTGAGCCTGCTTCTCACACTGTCAGCGAGAAGTGTTATTCCCGAATGACTTCCAGCTAACATTTATAGATTTTTTTCAGTCTGTTGAGTTATAAAAGATCCCAAAGTCTTTTTCTTTTCTGAAGACGTTTAAATAAATCTTGATCTCAACAGCTATGTCAGTGAACATAATTATGCAAAACACAGGGAATAATCTGCATAGAAGCAAGAGTTGAGGTAATGAGGCTAGAAAAAATAAATCATGTGTTGTATGAAGGGGGACCCAAAAAGCCCAGAATTTACTTATAAAAAATTGTGTATTTATTCTTATATGTTTAAACTTCAGTCACTTTCAAAGTACTCTCTATTTGCTACAATACACCTATCAAGATGTTTTTTCCATTGCTCAAAACAGTTTTTGAACTCGTTGATTTTGATTCCTTTTAGTACTTCTGCCAATTTTTGTTTCACCTCTTCCATATCAGTAAAACATTTCCCTTTGAGGACTATTTTCATCCAAGGAAACAAAAAAAAGTTGAGATTGGGAGAATAGGGAAGATGGGGCACACGGGTCATGCCATTTTTGGTCAAAAACTGCTGAACACTCGGTGCAGTGTGGGCAGGTGTGCTCATAAATCATCCATCATGAGATGAGCAAATGTGTTGAAAGAGTCTTCAAAAAAATTCACTGAAGCCAAACACAGCCTCTCAAAACAACACCAGCTGGTACACTGATACAGATGGGTTCCTAGAACACTCAACTGGCAGGGGAAGCTTGTACTACAAGGGATCTGCCCTCCAGAAGATAATTTTAGGTGTAAGTGTGTAAAGAAACAAAGAACAGAGGAGTGAGGACTGCAGTTCCATGTTTCAGTTTCCTCTTCTTTAAATAGTTGAATAAAGAAAAATAACTACTCAGGGAGATAGAGAGGACGAAGATGGGAATAAGGATCCAGTTAATGTATCAGCACACAAATCAAAGGAAGAGAATACTTCAAGAAAGGGTGGTAGGCAAAGTAAAATATGTTGGGGAGAAGAAGGAATGTGGCAGATTCATTCAGTGCCCCATTTATATACTCTTGGATCTTATAAGGCAGGACTTCTGACTCCAACTGCGTAGGGATCTTTGGCTGCTGTAGCCTGCTCTAATCCAGCCATATCAAGCCAGAAATGCTAGAGAATTAATGTTTCTTTATCCTCGCTCCAATGCAGCAGCCCTCAACCAATGACTAACAAGACTTGGTGTAAAAATACCCCAGGTCCCTCACCCCTTAGGATAATTCTGAGCCCATGCTCTACACTGACTTCCATAGTTCTCCAGAAGGATTAAGCTCTAGTTACTCAATTGTCGTGATAGGGCACCATTTATCAGCTTCCTTCCCTTTTCTTTCTCACTTTCCCACACCCCTACAGGTGCTTCCTGGTATCATCTCCAAACAACTGGGATGAGAAAAGACCATTGAGGAAATAGCCTAAAGATGCTTAAGAGATAAGGTTAGTAGGATGAAAAAGGCAGAAGCCACACTGCTGGGTTCTAAGGGAAGAGTTGGAGATGAGGAATTAGAGAGAGATGGAAAACAACTCTTTCCAGAAGTTTAGCATTTGGAGGAAGGAAAGAAATAGGGGAATTATTAATGGGGTGATGGGTTTGGGCAAAAAAATATTTTGTTTGTGTCCATCTAGGAGAGTTCCAATGTGTATTTTTAGACCCTTGACTCTAGGGCTATTTATGCCTTCCTGGAAGCTCCCCTTTTCCCCGCAGGTTTAACTTCCTCTCCTGTTTTTGGCTGTTATCTCTTTGGCTAGCTACTCTTCTTTGCCCAGAATTAAGTGTATGTTTTCATTAGGATTCAGCACTTGACCTCTTCTCATCTATTTCTACACCCTCTCCTTGGGTAATCTAATCCTCTCTCATGGCTTGAACGTCCACCTATACACTACTGATTGTTAAATTGTATCCTTAATATAGACCCTTTCTTGGACTTCGGATTCATGTACTCAACTCCCTATTTTATAATTATTCCTGTCTATCCAGCAGGCATTTCAAATTAATTATGTAAAATTGGAATTTGCCATTTTCTCAAATTCATTTTTTTCTTCATATTTGATTGGTGAATGGTGTTACCATTCATTCAGTTACCCATATGAGAAGCATAGGACTCACCCTGAACCTCATCTTCTCTCCCATCACCTTCATTCAATCATTAAGTTGAATAACTTCTTGCCTTTTCTTTAACATCTCCAAAATCTACATATTCCTTCATCTCCTTCGTGGACCATAAAAGTCTCCTAAGTTGGTCTCACTGCTTTTAGTCTTGACCCTATCAATGCATTCTTCACACTTCTGCAAAGTAGGTTTGCTGCAACTTAAAACATTTCTAGGTCTTGGGGTGTGTGTGTGTGTGTGTGTGTGTGTGTGTGTGTGTGTGTGTGACTGTAGAGGAATGTTCATGGTCAGAATTGGGGGAATTGTGCCAAAGACCAAACCTGAAGACTATCAGACTTCTAGGTCCATTCCCATTTTATTTGCTATATGTTTAGAATAAGAATCTGCCCACCACCACCAAAGATAATAATTCCATTGGAATATTTTCCTGGGGTCTGTCCCTATGAATCGGGGTAGATATAGGAAAGACATCCCCTGTTATTTCTCATCTCTTGAGGATAACCACCAGTGGATGACCAAAGGTTAAGAAGTAGAGCTGAAAAGGGCCACGATACAGAGAAGGAAAACTCAAGGTGCAGGAGCCCTCCTGGGACAAGCCTCTTTAAAGTTAAGGCAAAGGCCAAATGGCAAGATATGAAAAGGGATTTCTTTTTCCTTACAAGATTCTTGTTTAAAAAGTTCATTCTAGATCTGAGAGGGGGACATTCCCATCCTAGTTCCCACATAGGTCAGCCATAACATGTCCTAAGACAGTAGTCTTCAACCTGAGGCATGTGTAGCCCTAGAGGCACATGAAGACATCCAAGAGGTTTAAGGGCAAGATGAATCTAAGAGAACCAATTTTGCGATCCTCAACTTCCTTATTTCTTTTTTTTTAATGATTGATGTAGGTCTGTATCCTGCAAGTTCTCCTTTCTCCCTGTCATTCTACCTGTCATTCTGTAGTTATCCTCTCCTTCTTTACAAAAGAAAAGCACACCTCACCAACCCTGAATCTTATTATGGTGAACCAAAAATGGGTGTGCATGTGTTGAGGAGGATTTGGTATTTTGATGTTGGTCCTAAAACATGAATCATTGGATAACAAAACTTTTTGCAAGTCAGGTGTTTCCTATTGTTTCTTCAACAAAATCGAAGCAGGATTTAATCTAGTTATTGGCTGATAGCACAACAAAAATAATTTTTTGGAATATATTATTCTGTTATCTTTTTGGCTTATAACTTAAGAAGTGTTGAAACATTGAGTGACATTTGTTTATAACAAAATGCCTTTCATTTCCATCATCTTATTTATAAAAATAAGATTTCTCAGAGCTTACATATCTATAAACAAACAAAAGAGAATGATTGATGCTGAATGCTACCTTATTCCAGCAATAAATAATTTTCATTCATGTGTTCACAAACCAATTTTGAAAATAGCCCTCCATCTCATTAATAAACTTATTCCAATAAATTTGTATGTTTGTTTATTAAAATTTGTGATATATGTATGTTGTTTTGATCAAATAGTCACTTTTTAAAAAAACATATTTTATTGCCCGGCTGGTGTAGCTCAGTGGATTGAGCGCAGGCTGGGAACCAGAGGGTCCCGGTTCGATTCCCAGTCGGGGCACATGCCTGGGTTGTGGGCCAGGTCACCAATGAGGGCCATGTGAGAGGCAACCATACATTGCTCTTTCTCCCTCCCTTCTCCTCTCTCTGAAAATAAATAAATAAAATCTTAAAAATGAATAAATAAAATCTTTTAAAAAAACATATTTTATTGATTATGCTATTACAGTTGTCCCATTTCCCCCCCTTTATTCCCCTCGGCCCCACACTCCCCCCATTCCCCACCCTTTAGTTTTCATCCATGGGTCATACACATAAGTTCTTTGGCGTCTACATTTCCCATACTATTCTTAACCTCACCCTGTCTATTTTCTACCTACCACTTATGCCACTTATTCTCTGTACTTTTTCCTCCTCTTTCTCCCTCCCACTCCCCTGTTGATATCCCTCCATGCCTTATATAAATCCCTTTAACATTTCATATAATAAAGTCTGGGTGATGATGAACTCCTTGAACTTGACCTTATCTTAGAAGCACTTTATCTGCCCTTCCATTCTAAATGAAAGTTTCGCTGGATAGAGGAATCTTGGATGTAGGTCCTTGCCTTTCATGACTTGGTATACTTCTTTCCAGCCCTTTCTCGCCTGAAAGGTCTCTTTTGAGAAATAAGCTGACAGTGTTATGGGAATTTCTTTATAGGTAACTGTCTCCTTTTCTCTTGTTGCTTGTAAGATTCTCTCCTTATTTTTAATCTTGGGTAATGTAATTATGATGTGCCTTGGTGTGTGCCTCTTTGGGACTCTCTGAGCTTCCTGGACTTCCTAGAAGTGTATTTCCTTTGCCAGATCAGGGAAGTTCTCCTTTATTATTTGTTTAAGTTTTCAATCCCTT
>PVJI01032037.1:0-12532 GCA_004026765.1 Micronycteris hirsuta
TCTCAATATGATTTTCTGTCAGATCTGGCTGTGTTTGGATGTGTAGATTTCTGATTTTTTCTCTTGTTTGGTTGTGCGAGGCGGTACGGTGCATTCACCTATGCCGCCATCTTAGGAAGTCTCAAATGCTTTTTCAGCATCTATTGATATGATCAGGTGATTTTTGTCTTTTATTTTGTTTATGTGATATATTATGTTTATTGATTTGCAAATATTATACCATCCTTGCATCCCTAGGATGACTCCCACTTGATCATGTGTATCATCTTTTTAATGTATTGGTGGATCTGGTTTGTCAATATTTTGTTGAGGATTTTAGCATCTATGTTCATCAGTGATATTGATCTGTAGTTTTCTTTCTTTGTTGTGTCTTTACCTTGTTTTGGAATTAGGATAATACTGGCCTAATAAAAAGAGTTTGGGAGTCTTCCCTGTTCTTGAATTTTTTAGAATAGTTTAAGAATTATAGGTGTTAGCACTTCCCTAAATGTTTGGTAAAATTCTGTGAAGCCATCTGGTGTAGGGCTTTTGTGTACCGAGAGATTTTTGATTATGGCTTCAATTTCACTAATTGTTATTGGTCTATTCAGGTTTTCTGCTTCTTCTTAATTCAGTTTTGGAAAATTATGTTTCTAGAAATTTGTTGATTTTGCCCATATTGTCAATTTTTTTTGTCATACAGTTGTTAATAGTAATTTCTTACAATCCTTTGTATTTCTGTGGTATTGGTTGTAATTTCTCTTTCATTTCTGATTTTATTTATTTGGGTTCTCTTTTTTTGTTGGTGCTCTTTAAGAGAGCATATATGTGGGTCATGTTTTCTTATCCATTAAGTTACCCTATGTTGTTTGATTGGAACATTTAATCCATTTACATTTAAGGTTATTATTGATAGGTACTTATTCATTGCCATTTTTTCCCTTTGTACTTGTGTTTTTTTCTCTCTCCATCTTAAAGCAGTCCCTTTAGCTGGCAGCTCTTGCAATGCTGGTTTGGTAGAGTTGTGTTCTTTTAGCTTTTCTTGGGGGGGGGTCTGTGTAGCTCCTTATTTCACCTTCCATTTTAAATGAGAGTCTTGCTGGGTAGAATAGTTTTGGTTACAGGCCTTTGCTTTTCATTACTTGGAATATTTCTTGCCATTCCCTTCTTGCTTGTAGTGTTTCTGTTGAGTGATCAGCTGATAGTCTTATTGGTACTCCCTTGTATGTAACTAGCTGTTTCTCCCTTGCTGCCTTTAATATTCTGTGTCTTTAAGTTTTTGCCATTTTTATTATGGTGTGTCTTGGAGTAGGTCTCTTTGGATTCATCTTGATTGGGACCCTCTGTGCTTCCCGGACTCCTATGATTTTTTCTCTCATCAAATTAGGGAAGTTTTCTGTCATTTTTTCAAACAGGTTTTCTATGCCATGCTCCTCTTCTTCTCCTTCTGGTATTCCTATGATACAGCTATTATTACATTTCATATTGTCCTGGAGCTCCCATAAACTCTCTTCATTCTTTTTGAGTCTTTTTTGTTTTGCTGATCTGTCTAGGAATTTTTTTCTATCCTGTTCCCTAGCTCACTGATTTTATCCTCTGCTTCATCTAGCCTACTTCTAATTCTTTATGCTTTTTCCTCAATTCAGAAACTGTATTCTTCATTTTCTCCTGACTGTTATTGATAGTTTCTATGTTCTTTTTCATGCTGCTGTGGTTCACAGTAAGTTCCTTGTAGCTTCCCTGTAGTTCTTTGTAGTTCTCACTGAGCTCATTGAGCTTCTTACAACCATTATTTTGAACTCAATATCTGATAGTTTACTTGCCTGTATTTCATTTAGCAGTCTTTCTGGGGATTCCTCCTTTCCTTTTGATTGGATGTTATTTCTTTGTCTCCCCATTTTAGGTACTCTCCTTTTTTGTTTCTGCTTCTTAGATTGATCTGCTTTGACTCCCTGTCTTCATTGTGTGACCTTCTATGGTAGGAGAACTGTGTGATTCAGTGATGCAGTCTCCTTAATCTCCTGAACTTGATGCTCTCAGGATGCCCTTTATGCCATTTATATTCTGGTTGTAATTGGGTTTTGATTGTTGTTGGGTTGTTCTTTGGTAGGTTCTTTCCTCCAGCTGGCTGTCTGAGAGTCACTCTGCCTACCACATCTTGTATGCTGTTGTGTAGGTGCACTGTTTTTTTCTTTCTGGGTCCACCTCTGGTGATGTCAGATGGTGTCCCAGTCTGGTATTAGGCAGCCTGGTTGAGACTACCAGGGATCCACAGTCTATGGCTGACTCCTTCGGTTGTTAATCTAGTCACTCTGTAATCAGCAGTCAGGTGTAAGCACCACAGGGTAGGGCAGAATAATTCCTGCAGGTGGGGTTATTGTTTCCCCACAAGCTGATTCCACTTGGAGGGGAGTGATCTGACTGAGCAAGATGGCTTCTGCAGTATGGGGCATGACTCAGCACCAGGATCCTGGCAGCTGTTCCTTCAGTTCTCTTCCCAAAGCCACCATCCCCAGTTACTCCTCAAGCCTCTCTACTCCATTCTGCCCGCTTTGGCCAGAGTCCAGGGTTAGTGGTTGCAAGTGAAATTTTATGCATTGGGCCTTTAAAATGTTCTCTGTTACTCCAGTCATCTGTCCCTGGCAGAAGGAAACCCTGCTGTTTTTCACAGCTGGATGGTATCTGGGTTCTTTTCAGGCTCTGGTGCCATAGGCTTGGGTGTCAATCTTGGGGTTTATACCCCACATTTCTCAGGGGGATCCTCCCAGACACTGAAATATTCCTCCAGCATTTCAGCTGCTGCCCATTGGAGCCTAGCCAGCTATCTTGCATCTCCTCCACATTCTGTATCAGTCATGTGTGGTGAAGCTGTTTCTTTTGTCTGTCCCTGGTTATAAGGCTTCTCTTCTGCAATTTTTCAGTTGTTTATTCTGTATGGTTTCTTTACAATTTAGTTGTAATTCCTGATCAGTCCTGGTAGGAGGTTAGTGTAGCTTTCGCTTACTCCTCTGCCATCTTGGATTGCCCCCAGAAATGTTCTGTATTTTGACTGTATCAATGTCACTATCCTGGTTATGATTTTGCACTATCATTTTGTAAGATGTTATCATTGGCAGAAATTGAAAAATATGAGATCTCTATTATTCTTGTAGCACATGTGAATCTACTATTATCTTGAAATTCAAAATTTAATTTAAACACATTGTATGCGGGGAGCTTTTATTGCAAGCTAACAGGTGGAGGTAACAGGTAACATTTTTGCTAATGTTTTGTGTAAATGGCAACATTCAGTAAAATTACGATAACTTTAGTTTTACATATTGTTTTTCAATGAAACTTTTTGATTTACTATAAAATGTATACTGAATTATTTTTCTTAAATTTTAAACAGACAAATACTGGAAAAATCACTGGAAATTGAAATGAAAGTAATAAAATATGTAAAAATTCCGATTTATTGAAAATATTTTGAAAAAAGTACATAAAATGTGTAAAAAAAGAAAGAATGAAGCTTTCTTTCTTAAACTTCATTGTAAAAAAAGAAGAATGAAGTTTTAGTAGTGTCTTTTGTTGTGTTAATCATATGTAAAAAAAAGAAAGAATGAAGTTTTAATAGTGTTTTTTTGTATGATAATCATTAAAACAGACATACATACATAATTCACCATTGTCTGTGTTAAAGAGACCCAAATTTTGTCCTTTGGAATTCATATATCTGCATGCTAGCATCCCTTTAGAGCAATAAAAAAGTATAAAAATAAACGTTTTTATCCATTACCTGCATTCTACCACTAGTCTACAAAGTACGTATTTATACGTGTCCCGCACTCCACTACCAGTCAACATAAAATGTATAAGTACGTTTCCTGAATACAATGTGTTAAAATACAGGGTCTGGCACAAATAGTGCCCCTTTTTATTACAAAATCTTTCATTACAAAATCATAAGCATGTAATCCTATAACATAACAATAGCACAATCAAGCACACCATATGACATTTTAGGTGACATGTTCAAATTGCTGTCCATCTCATGCGAGCCATTCACATACTTTACCAACCACACTCAAGCAGGCTTTACTTCTGCTGGACCTTGTATATATCTGAGAACTGCAGGGGGTTTAAGTTGGGATCTATTTCAAATTGTCATAAATGGCAGAAGTCCAAGTAGTATAGACCTTACTTGTGCCAATTAATGTCTCATCTCTAGTTTCCATGCCTGCAAAATAATCAGTTGGGGCCACAAACAGGTTCTAATATCCACCCCTACCCCCTTCTCTTTCTAGTTTCTTTTATTTTTTTGATGTGTCTTTTTTATTGTTGACACTATTACACATGTCCCCCATCTTTCCCGCTCCTTTGTCCCTCTCTGCCCAGCGACCATGTCCCCCAAACCCCTGCCTTTACCACATTATTGTCTGTGTTCATGGGCTATGCATATATGCCTTTATATTCTTTGGCTAATCTCTTCAAGTCCTTCTAATCCCCTCCGCTCTGAGGACTGCCAGTCTGTTCCATGTATCCATGCCTCTGGTTCTATTTTGTTCATCAGTTTATTTTGTCTCTTTTCGCTTTTACAATTTCATGACTAGAGTGAACTTTACACATTTTTGGAAACTTGTTTTCAGCCTTAGCATGTTTATCAAAGATCCTCTGGATATCTTTATGGAAACAACACTAACTGCCTTTCTAGCATTATTCCAGAACATATAGATCCTCTCTTCCTATTCTCCTGACAGCTGCTTTGCATAACACAGAAAGATTACTGGAGTTATAAAAGGGGAAATGCTGAGTATTTTTTTCAAAAAGATCTCCCCACCCATATTATTCTCATGATATCCTTTTCCAGAGAGAGAGCGGAGCAAGGACGACAGAATCACAAAACCTCTCCCACCCCCCATGCTCTTCTTACAATGTGACTTTGACATTTTCCCCATCAAATATTGGGGTCTACGTCCACTCCCTCCCCTCTTTGAATCTGGGCAGAACGTTTTGAGTGTCTTGACCAAACGAGTATGATGAAACTGGCACTATGCAGCTTCCAAAGCTAGAACATAAACATTTCATGCACTTCTACCTTTTTTCTTGGGGACACTCACTACTGGAATCCAGCTGCCATACTACATTGAAACCCAAGCTCACCAAGGTGAAGAGGGCAATGGAGAGGATACATGTGGATATTTTGGCCAAACATTCAGTTGAGGTCTCAGCTAATAACTAATATCATCTGCTAGACAGGTGAGTGAATGTGTCTTTAGGTAATTCCAGCTCCCAGCTGTAAAGCCACCTTTAACCTTTGAGTCTCAGATAAGACCCTGAACACAGTGTGGTAGAGATAAGTCATCACTGCTATGCTCTTTCTGAATTCCTGACCCACAAAGTTTGTGAGCCTAATAAAATGGTTATTTTAGGCCACAAAATTGGGGTTGTTTGAACAGCAATAAATAACTATAGAGCTTGTTAGAATAAATATGCCAGCTTTACTCTCCTCCCTCCCTCTTCTGCTGGTGCACCCCACTGACTAAACCCTACTGGAATCCAAAGAGAAAGGGAACCCATTGATATTACCCATGTAAGTCAGCTTCCTGGAGCAGGAAGCAGGGTGGATTGTGGATGTGGAGAGACTGACAGGTATCCAGTGAAGTTTGGAGTCTCACTTATACCTTGTTGTACTTTAACAATAGTGTAAAGTAGATGGGATGAACATTAGGATGCCTAAATTTGGTCCACGATAGGATAAACAGTAAATAGCAATAATTTAATCATCCTTTAGTTAACTACATAAAATGAGAGGTTTGAAGTAGTTTGTTTCTAAGTTCCCTTTCAGCGCCGGCAGTTATCATGAAGAAACAGTAGAACTTAATCATTAAGAGCATGGATTCTCGTTCCATCCCCATTAAAATTCCAATAGCATTTTTCACAGAAATAGGAAATATAATCCAAAAATTCATATGGAACCATAAAAGACTCCAAATAGCCAAACTTGAGAAATCTTGAGAAAGAATTTAAAGGTGGGGGAGACATCCCACTGCCTGATTTCAAACTACACTGAAAAGCTACAGTAGTCAAAATAGTATAGCATAAAAAATAGACACATAGACCAATGGAACAGAATTGAGGAACCAGAAATAAACCTTCACATATATGGCAAACTAAATTTGATGAAGACACCAAGAATACTCAGTGGGGAAAGTATAGTTTCTTCAATGAATGGTGTTGGGAAAACTGGATAGCCACATGTTCCACGTTTATTATTTTCCAATAAAATTGAACTCCTATTTTACACCACTCACAAAAATGAACATGAAATGGATTAAAGACTTAAATGTAAGACCTGAAACCATCAAACTTGAAGAACACAGCATAGGGAAGAAGCTTCTTGAAATTGGTCTTGACAGCAATTATTTGGATATGATAATAAATGCACAGGCAAAAAAATAAAAAATTAATAAGTGGATTACATCAGATTAACAGGTATCTGCACAGCAAAAGAAACAATCAACAAAATAAAAAGGCCACCTATGGAATGGGAGACTAATACTTGCAAATCACATATCTGATATGAGGTTTATATCCAAAATATATATAAAAACTTGTACAGCTAAATGGCAAGACACAAAACAAATAATCTGATTAAAAATGGCAAAGGACCTGGACAGACATTTTTCTAAAGAAGACATGCAGTTGGCTAACAGATACATGAAAAGGTGCTCAGTGGTACTAATCATCAGGCAAATGAACATCAAAACCACAATGAGGTATCGCCTCACACCTGTTATAATGGCTTTCATCAATAATTCTAAGAGATAACAAATGTTGGCAAGGATGTGGGGCAAAGGGAACCCTTGTGTGCTGTTGGTGGGAGGTCAGTTGGTACAGCCACTGTGGAAAACAGTATGGAGTTTCCATAAAAAAATTAAATATAGACCATCATATGATGCAGAAATTCCACTTCTCAGTATATATCCAAGAAAATTGAAAACAGGATCTTAAAGACATTTCTGCACTCCCATATTTATTGAAGCATTATTCACAATAGCCAAGATATGGAAACAATCCATTGTCCATCAATAAATTAATGGATTAAAAATGTTTTACACACAAACACAAGAATATTATTCAGCCACAATAAAGAAGGAGGTCACATCATTTGTAGCAACTTGGATAGAATGTGAGGGCATTATGCTAAGTGAAATAAGTCAAACAGAGAAAGACAGATATTGTATGATATTACTAATAGGTGGATCTAAAAAAGCCAAACTCAACCCTGGCTGGTGTAGCTCAGTGAATTGAGCGCGGGCTGGGAACCAAAGGGTCCTGGTTTGATTCCCAGTCAGGGCACATGCCTAGGTTGCAGGCCAGGTCCCCGTGAGGGCCATGTGAGAGGCAACCATACATTGCTGTTTCTGTCCCTCTCTGTCTCCCTCCCTTCCCCTCTCTCTAAAAATAAATAAAAAAATAAAATCTTTAAAAAAAAAAAAAAAAAGCCAAACTCATAGAAATGGAATAGAGTGGTGGTTGTCAGGGGCTGGGGGCAGGGGAAATGGGAAGATGTTGGTTAAAGGTTATAAACTTTCAGTTATAAGATGAATAAATTGGAAACATAATGTACAGCATGATGTTACTAGTTAATAAATACTGTATTATATATTTGAAAGTTGCTAAGAGAGTAAATCTTAGATATTCTTACCACAAGAAAAGAACTGGTAATTATGTGACAGGGTGGAGGTGTTAGTAATCTCTATGGCGGTAATCATTACATGTGATACACATGCATATCAAATCATCACGTAGTATGCCTTAAACTTACCCAATGTTGTAAACTTACCCATTATTTCTCAATAAAGCTCAGGGGGAAAAGGAGCATAGACTCAGGGGTTGATGTGCTTGGGTTCAAGACATGCTTCTGCTGTTAACTGCTTAGTACTTAGCATGGTGCTGGATGAGCGTAAACATTCTATTAAGTGTTAGTCATTATTATAACAGGGGAGGATCACAGAGTGTATACTGTGAGGGGGAAACAGGAAATGGAAAAGCACAAAAATTCCTTTCCCCTCCCTTCATTTTCTTCTGTGAAGATCAATAGCTGCTACTATTGTCTCTAATTCTTAGATTTCTTTATAAGGATGGCTTTAGCAGAATAAAAGAGGATAAAGATTGACTACAGTGGATAAGAAGGTATAAAAACTATCTTATATCATTTTTAGGAGCTAGAGGTATGGTCTATTGAGTTCTCATTGTTAGAGTACACTAGCTTTCAGGTAAATCTGCTACATCGGAAACTCTTTCCAGCTTTAATAGTTCTACAAAGAAATAATCCCTAGATAATTACTACTATTATCAATCAGATTTCTGCAAGAAATAAATGGCATACTCAAATTGCATTATGAAAAGATTTACTAAAGGGAATATTTATAAAGACATAGGCAAAGCATAAAGAAAGAAATTACAAAGCATGAGCATTTTCCTGGGACTATTAGCCATATGAGTACTACTACCACCGCTAGACCTGAGGAGACCAGAGTAGAGAGTTGACAGCTGACCTGGAGAGAAAGTGTATGGGGAGGGTTGCAGAGAGGAGCCTTACAGCAAGAGATATAGCTGGTTCAGGAAACGCTGCATTAGGGAGGCACAGAGAGCCTTACTCTCTTTCGAAGCTTCCAATCTATTGACAATGTTGCCTGTTGGTTGAACCCAAATAGAAGCCAGAGGAAAAGAGAGTTTTTGTAATTCACATTAAGTTAGCCTCCCGGGGCAGAGGGCAAATTTGGAGAATGGGTCTGGAGGGGCAGCAGAAGACACAGTGAAGGGCATGCTTCAGCAATGTGTTGGGTAATAGCTCTTCATCCTCTTGTGCCAGCACAGGAAGTTACAAGTATTTGGCTAAACTCTAAAATATTTCTGTTAGATAGTGTGTAATGGGTAGCTATTTGATTGTTTTTATGTCCCAAGTCCCTTTGTTCGTTTTAGAATTTTTTTTTTTGATAGTAGTGCTCCAATATTCTTTAGATAATTTCTCTTCCTCCATTCTTAATCCATGTGGTTCATATGAGTCTGCCTCCATTCCATGGCTTCAGGGTGAATATGTGATTCAAACAGCATTTTCTCTCCTGTGTGCAGGAATGGGCTCTTCATTTAAATCAGTCAATGAGCTTCAGTCCTGAAGGTTTTGCGACATTTTTAGAAAAGTGTCTCTTGCTTTTTGTTGAGGTTGTCAAGCTCACGGCATCTATGCTCAAAGCTTAGATGATTAGTTTTCTCTGGCTTCACACAGTGAGAATCTGAGAATACAGACAACAGAGAAGCAGAGAGTGGTGATGGGGAAATTGTAATAATGGAACTGACTGTGTACACAGCCAGGATACCATGGATATTTTAATTATATGAGTTGATCAATTCCATGTTGTTTTTAGTTCACTAGTCAGAAGTCTTTTGGATGCAGTAAGATGGGAGGAAGGAAGCCACGTAGGGTAATAGCAGTCTTAGGTTGAAAGGAATCCTAGAATGACATCTAGCTGTGCTGACTACTCAGCATGTTAAGAAAAAGTAGCCCTCCAACCAGAGGCAAAAAAAGGTCTTAAGCTACAATTAAATATTTTACTTCCTCACTTTGCATTATACAGCATAGTTCTATAGAGGATGCTAGCTATGCAAAATATTTCTTTACTTCCAGAAAGTGGTTTTTAGCATCATTCAAGGTTTCTGCTTAAAGTGAATAATGGGCCACCTTGGGAAAATGGGTCTTCTTGGGAAAGGCATCTTTTTAGGTCCTAAGCCCATTTTTTAATTGAAATTTTTTGGTGTTGTTGAGTTGTATGAGTTCTTTATATATATTTTTTATATCAGCCTCTTATTAGAAGTATCATTTGCAAATATCTTCTCCCAGTTGGTTGTTGGCTTTTTGCTTTGTTGATGGTTTCTTTTGCTGTGCAGAAACTTTTTTAGTTTGAAGTAGACCCATTTATTTATTACTTTTACTTCCCTTGCCTTTGGGGTCAAGTTCACAAAAACCCCTTTGAGACCAAGGTTCATAAGTATAGTATGTATGTTTTTTGTATGTACTTTATTGTTTAGGTCTTATATTTAAATCTTCATTTTCAGTTAATTTTTGTGTATGGTGTGAGATAGTCAACAGATATGTGAAAAGATGCCCAAACCTCACTAGCTATGAGGGAAGTTTGAATCAAAATCACAATGAGGTACCACCTCATACTTGTTAAAATGGCTATTATCAAAAAGACAAAAAAGAACAAGTGTTGGAGAAGATGTGGAGAAAAGGGAACCCTTGTTAAAAAATAATGAAATTGTATCATTTGTTTACAACAGTATGGGTAATATACTAGATAGTATATCAGTCAGAGAAAGACAAATATCATATAATTTCACTTATATGTAGTATCTAAACAACAGGATAAATTAAGAAACAAAATTGAAACAGACTCATAGATAAAGAGAACAGACTGATGGTAACCAGAGGGAAGGATGGTTAGTGGACTGGGTAAAAAAGGCAATGGGATTAAGAAGTAAAAATCAGTAGTTACATAATAGACACAGGATGTAAAGTACAGCATGGAGAATATAGTCAATGATATCATGGCGACCATGTATGGTACCAGAAGGGTGCTTGGGAAAATGGGGAGCACTTTATAGGGTAAATAATTGTCTAACCACTAAACTGTATACCTGAAACTGGTACAAACCATAAACTGTAATTGAAGAAAATAATGAATAATAAAGTGGTATTGAAAAATCTGCAAATATTTGGAAGTTAAACAATAAACTTCTAAATAATTTGTGTATTATAGAATATACAAAAGAAATATTAGGATATATTTTTAGCTGAATAATAATACAACTATGACACCACAATTTGTAGGATGTAGGTAAAGCACTGATTAGAGGAAAATTTTGAGCTTTAAGTGTTTATATTAGGAAAGAATAAAAGTCAAATGCAATGATGCAAAGATCCCACATCAAGAAGCTAGAAAATAGGACTTCCAGCAAGATGGAGGCATAGGTGGATACGCCTCCAAAAAAATGAGGAAAAAGCAGCAATTTAATTCAACAACAATAGCCAGATCTGACAGAAAATTGAACTGAGAGGAAGTCCAACGACCAAGGAGTTAAAGAAGACACTTACATCCAGTCTGGTAAGCGGGGTGGAGCCGGGCGGAGAGAGAGCATGCAGCCACTCTGCAGCGAGCCGGGTGGTGAGCACACGGCGAGACCGCGGTTTGTGGAGTGGGACTGGCAACGCTGCAGCACTGGGTGTGCCTGACCAAAATGCGGCCAGTGCCCAGCCCACCCGGACCCAGCGGGGCGGAGACTGGTGGACCGGGCAGGTCCTAATTCAAGTGCAGACAAACCGGGAGAAAAAGCAGGGCGCAACCTATCAAAGTGGGGGAATAAAATCTCAAACCACCAATTGAAAACACCTGTGGGAGTTGAGGCAGCGGCGGGAGGAACTCCCAGCCTCACAGGAGAGTTCGTTGGGGAGACCCAGGAGGGCTTGGAACTGTGCGGGACCGTCCATCGACCCCGGAGCGACCCTGAAGCCAGCGCAGAGGGGCTCAACTTGCTTGTGGGAAGCAGTGTGGATGTGGAGAGCTGAGCAAGCGCCATTGTTCTCACAGGTCCCGCCCCCACAGGCTGCGTCACAAAATAGCGACGTGAGTTAACTTGCCCTGGTGAACACCTAAGGCTCTGCCCCTTAAAGTAACAGGCACAACGAGGAGGAAAAATGGCCCAAATGAAAGAACAGATCAAAGCTCCAGAACTAACCGGCCAAGAGATAGCCAACCTATCAGATACACAGTTTAAAACACTGGTAATCAGGATGCTCACAGAATTTGACGAAAAATTATCACAATTACTTGAACAAATGAGGAGAGATCTGCAGGGAACCAATAGGGATGCGAAGGAAACTGGGACTCAAATCAACGGAGTGGACCAGCAGAAAGAAAAAACATCCAACCAGAAATGAATGAAGAAACAAGAATTCAAAAAACGGAGGAGGGGCTCAGAAATCTCCAGGACATCTGTAAATGGCCCAATATATGTATCATAGGGCTGCCAGAAGAAAGGGAAGACCAAGAGATTGAAAACTTATTTGAACACATAATGATGGAGAACTTCCCCAAGCTGGTGAAGGAAATAGACTTTCAGGAAGTCCAGGAAGCTCAGAGAGTCCCAAAGAAGTTGGACCCAAAGAGGAACACACCAAGACACATCATAATTACATTACCCAAGATTAAAGATAAGGAGAGAATCCTAGAAGCAGCAAGAGAAAAGGGGACAGTTACCTACAAAGGAATTCCCATAAGACTGTCAGCTGATTTCTCAAAAGAGACCTTTCAGGCAAGAAGGGGCTGGAGAGAAGTATTCCAAGTCATGAAAGGCAAGGACCTACATCCAAGAATACTCTATCCAGCTAAACTCACATTTAGAATGGAAGGGCAGATAAAGTGCTTCTCAGATAAGGTCAAGTTCAAGAAGTTCATCATCACCCAGCCTTTATTGTATGAAATGTTAAAGGGATTTATATAAGGTATGG
>PVJI01032038.1:0-12587 GCA_004026765.1 Micronycteris hirsuta
GGGAAGTGGGGCAACTGTAACAGCATAATCAATAAAATATAGTAAAAAAAAAAAGAAAATTATTTGAGTACAATAAAGACCATATATAAAAAGCTCAGAGCCATCATGCTCAATGATGAAAAACTGAACACTTCTAAGATCAGGAACAAGGCAAGGATGCCCATTCTTGTTGCTCCTGTTTAACACAGTACTGGGATTCCAGCAAGTTAAAGAAATAAAAGGCATCCAAATTAGAAAAAAAGAAGTAAACTTATCTCTGTTCACAATAACATGATCCTGTACGTGGAAAACTCTAAAGATTCCACACACACAAAAAAAATCTCTTGACCTAATAAAAGAGTTTAGCAAAATTTTAGGACACAAAATTAACAAACAAAAATCTATTGTGTTTCTGTATGCTAACAATGAACAATTAGAAAGGAAATTAAGAAAATAATCCCATTTACTACAGCATCAAAAAACAAAACAAAACTTAGTAATAAACTTAGCCAAGAGGGCAGAAGACTTATACAGTGAAAAACTACAACACTTTGCTGAAAGAAATTAAAGAAGTTACAAATAAATGGAAAGATATCCTCTGTTGATGAATTGGAAGACCTAATATTGTTAAAATGTCCATACTACCCACAATGATCTAGAAATTCAATGCAATCTCTATCAAAATCCCAAAGGCGTTTTTATGCAGAAATAGAAAAAAATCCTAAAATTCATATGGATTCTGAAAGGACTCAAATATCCAAAATGATATGAGAAAGAAAAACAAAGCTGAAGATCTCATACTTTATGATTTCGAAACACATCACAAAGCTACAGTGATCAAAACAGGATGGTATTGGCATAGAGACAGACATACAGACCTATAGACCAGAATAAAGAACCCAGAAATAAATCTTCACCTGTATTTTATCATATGGGACCAAGACTACGCAGTAGGGAAAGGATTGTTTCTTCAAATAATAGTCTTGAGAAAATTGGATATCCACATGCAGAAAATGAAGTTGGACTCTTACCTTATGCCATATACAAAAAAAATTCAAACTGGTTAAATACCTAAATGTAAAACCTGAAACCATAAAGCTGCCAGTAAAAAACATACAGGAAAAGTTCATAACATTGGATTTGACAATGACTTCTTGGTTATGACATCAAAAACACAAGCAATAAAAGCAAAAATGGGGAAATGGCACTACCTCAACTTAAAAAACTTTTGTCCAGCAAAGGAAGCAATCACCAGCATAAATAGGCAACCTGTGGAATGGAAGAAAATATTTGCAGACAATATATCTGATAAGGAGTTAATATCCAAATTACCTATAGAACACTTACAATTCAACAACAAAAAACCAAATAACCCAATTAAAAAATGGTCAAAGGACTTGAATAGACATTTCTCCAAAGGAGATATGCAAATGGCCTAAAGCACATGAAAAAAATGCTCAATGTGGGAAATGCAAATCAAAATCACAATGAAGTTGTCACCTTACACTCATTAGAATGACCATTATAAAATTTAAAAAAAAAAACATGAAAATAACAAGCATGAGAATGTAGAGAAATTTCAACTCTTGTGTATCATTCAAGGGAATATAAAATGGTGCATTCATAATGGAAAACAAAATGCAGGTATTTCAAAAAGTTAAAAATAGAATTATATAATACAGTAATTTCACTTCTTTATATATATCCAAAACAATGAAAGTAGGATCTTGGACAAATATTTGCACACCCATATTCACTGCAGCATTATTCACAATAGTCAAAAGGTAGAACCAATCTAAATGTCTATCAATAGTTAAATGGATAAAGAAAATGTGGTATATACATCCAATGGAATATTATTCAGCCTTTAAAAGGAAGAAAGTTTGGCCATATGCTACAAAATGAATGAACTTTAAGGAAAAAATGCTAAGTGAAATAATTTTGTCATGGAAGGACAAGTACTACATGATTTCACTTACTGAGGAACTTAAAATAGTCAAGCTCTTAGAAATAGAAAGTGGAATGGTGATTTCCAGGGCCTTCGGGAAGGGGAAGAAGGGGAGTTGTTGTTCAATGGATATGGAACTTAAGTTTTGCAAGATGAAGTAGTTCTAGAAATTGGTTGTGGGCAGTGTGCATACAGTTATCACTACTGTAGTGTACACGTAAACATAGTTATGATGGTGAACTTTATGTGATGTGTTTTTGACTACAATAAAAAGTATCCACCTCAAAGAACACCAATAAAAGCTATGTAATATAGGATTCCATTTGTATGACATCCTCAAAAAGGCAAATTCCAAGTATAGTAACAGAGACAATAAGTGGTTCCTGGAGGTTTGGGTTGGAAGAAGGGCTCCAAAAGGAAATGTTTGGGAATGATGGAAATCCTTTGTCATCTGAGTGTGGTGGAGGTTAGTTATATGAACCTATATAAATGTTGAAATCCATACCACTGTTCACCTCTCAAAATCAGTCTTTCTATATACTAATTTCTTAAATAAAATAAAAGTTAAGTGTAAAATATATAAATTTGTGCATATGATTTTATGACTTGCATAAAAATCTTGATACTGTGTCATATTGGCATTTAGGTGAGCAAATTGTATGCACTCTTGATAGAAATCAGAGTCGCTTTAAGAAAACTCTATATAATAGTGAACATTTAGCTTCTATACCATGTTACAAAGTACTTTCTGTGGGCTCTTTCAACCTTGTTTCCTTTGCTCCTGGTTGGGGTTTTTTTTCCCCCCTTTTAATAATGAGACTTGAAATTGTTCTCACACTGAGCTATCATTTTATACTTTTCCTGATTAATGGGAAATAAAAACATTTATCATTCTATCTATCCACCTCTTCTAGTCTTTCTCCTCATATTATGTTTAACGCCTCCCAGCTTGAAGTCACTTAAACATGTAATTAAGGTTTTTTTTTTTTTATCAGTCTTCTAGATTATTTACGAAGATGTTAAAGCTTGGTTTGACCTTAAAAATCTACCAGCTCAGCTAATCTAAACCAAGATCACTCATCCACATGCTGCTTCATTTTAAACTGTCTGTTGTTTATAGTCCCAAGATTCATTTTGTAGTATCAATAGCCCAAGGAACTCATTTCCATTTCTCTAATGCATATGTTACCAAATGCTTACCCAAAAGTCCAGATGTTTTATATCCTTTTGTCTATTCATTTGATAATTGTATGAAAAATTTGATCTCACATCCTTTTAGTGGCCACCTACTAGGAAGCAAAGAACAGTGTGAGTCCATTAGAATCAGTTTGTCCCTAAGAGTTAGATGATAATCAGTAAGTAAAGAAAAGAAATGAGCACTAAAGACAGACATGCCTTATACAGATAAGCAGATCTTCACTTTGGATAACAACATGAAGAAAGAAGAAGAAAAAGCAAGACAGAGAGAGAAGAAAGAGAGAGAGGAAGGAAGGAAGGAAGGAAGGAAGGAAGGAAGGAAGGAAGGAAGGAAGGAAGGGAGGGAGGGAGGGAGGGAGGAAGGAAGGAAGGAAAAGAAAACAAAAAAAGAGAAAAAGAGCAAGCAGGGAGAGAGGAAGGAAAGGAAGGAAAGAAAAGAAAGAGAAAGAGCAATTAGGCAGAGAAATTTCTTATTATGAAGGATAAAAATGTATGAGTTCACAGACAGAATTAAGCAAATCCTGTAATGAAAAAGTCATAGTAAGGTCTGTAATAGATGACACACTGTGGTATTTGAATACAGAGACAAAAGAATAACAAAAAATAGAATCAAGTCTGCACTCTAAAGAGAATTATGGAATGTTATAGCTGTGAGTAAGATTTATGTAATGATAAAAGAAAGTAATTGAAATGAAAAAGCATTTGGATTCATTCATTCAAGGCACAGACAACAGGTCCTGGGGGACAATATTAAAAAAAAGCTGAAAAGGTGAGAAGATGCTTAAAAAGGAAAATTTAAAAATAACTGTATGGTGTCCTATAAACAGGCCCGAAACACAAAAGAATAGGTATAATATAATCAAAGGTATCTTCACTCTCTCAAAAATAATAAATGAAACAACATTGTCATACTGCTAGATTTAAGATACTGGTCATTCAATTTGTGGGAGGGGAATAATACACTTGATTACTAATGTGATAATACGGAAATGTCTTGTTAAGGTAGTTATAAACTAAAAGAAAGAATTACATAGCCCTGATTATGCTATCCCTTTGCCTAAAATCTGCATATACTCCCAACAGGATGAATTTCAAGGTCCTTTGCCACATGGGCTCACCCCCTCTAATACTTCCTCTCTGTATCTTGTGCCTAATTACTACCTCACAACATTTTCAGAGAAGAGTTAATGATACACCTTCTACCTGGCACATTGTAAGTGCTTCACAAATGCTAATTGTCTTACTTTCCAATTTTTCTACCCAAGAGCCCTATATTCTCTACATATCAGACTGTAGAATATGCTGTGCTTGTAACAGTTCCGTGTCATTTTTCATATTTACTCTCTGAAATATCTTCTCACCCTCTGTTTCTTTTAATTATATTTTATTGTTTATGCTGTACAGTTGTCCCAGTTTTCCCTCTTTGTCCCCCTCTACCCAGCCCCCACTGCCTCAGGCAATCCCCACACTGGTATCCATGTCCATGGGTCATGCATATGTTCTTTGTGTAATCTATTGCCTATGCTATACTTTACATCCCCATGACTACTCTGTAACTACAAATTTGTACTTCTTAATCCCCTCACCTTTTCTGCCCACCCTCCTGGCCCCCATCCCACCTGGCAACCATTAAAACATCCTCTTTGTTTTTTATTCTGTTTCTGTTCTACTTGTTTATTTTGTTTTTTAGAGTCAGTTATTGATAGATATGTATTTATTGCAATTTTATTGTTCATATATTTTTTCTTCTTCTTAAAGAAGACCCTTTAACATTTAATATAATACTGGTTTGGTGGTGATGAACTCTTTTAGCTTTTTCTTGTCTGGGAAGCTCTTTATCTGTTCTTCAATTCTAAATGATAGCTTTGCACCCTTTGTTTTTCATTTCACAAAATGCAATTCATTACAGAGGACCAGATTCAATATGTGTGTTTTTACCCTAGCAAGTAGAAATGATTACTAACTCTTATTTAAATTTTTCAATTACAGATTACATTCAGTATTATTTTGTAATAGTTTTAGGTGTACAGCATGCTGGATAGGCAATTATGTACTCTACAAAGTGTTCTCCCTGATGTTTCCAGTATCAACTAGCACCACACATAGTTATTACAAAAATATTTACTATATTTCCCAGGCTGTACTTTACATCCTGATAACTGTTTTGTATCTACCAATCTGTACTTCTCAATTCCTTCACCTTTTTTACCCAGTACCCCAAATCCCATCCCCTGTAGCAACCACCATTCTGGTCCCTGTGTCTATGAGGCTATTTGTTTTATTTGTTCATTTACATCGTTCTTTAGATTCCACATACAAGTGAAATCATATGGCATTTGTCATTCTCTTATTGACTTATTTTACTTACCATTATACCCTCTAGGTCCATTTATGCTATTGCAAATGGTCATATTTTCTTCCTTTTTATGGCAGAGTAATATTCCACTGTATATGTGTACCACCATCTTTTTATCCATTTGTCTACTGATGGGCACTTGGGTTGCTTCCATAGCTTAACTATTATAAATAGCAGTGCAGTGAATATCAGGGTGCATATGTTCTTTCAAATTAGTGTTTCATATTTCTTCATATAAATTCCCTGAAGTGGAATCGATAGTTATAACGCAGACCCATTTTTATTTTTTTGAGGTAACTCTATACTGCTTTCCACAGTGGTTACACCAATCTGTATCACCACCAATAGTGCAAAAGGGTTCCCCTTTCTCCACATCCTCACCAGAACTTGTTATTTGTTAATTTATTGGTGGTGGCCATTTTGACAGGTGTCAGGTGATATCTAATTGTGATTTTAATTTTCATTTCTCTGATGATTAGTGACATTAAGCATCTTTTCAGATGTCTTTTGGCTATCTGTATGTCCTCTTTGGAGAAGTGTCTACTAGGTCCTCTATCTATTTTTTCATTGGATTGTTTGTTTTTCTGGTGTTGAGTTGTATGAGTTCTTTACAAATTTTGGATATTACCCCTTATCAGATGTATCATTGGCAAATATATTCTCCCATTCAGTGGATTGCTTTTCATTTTGTTGATGGTTTCCTGTGCTGTGCACAAGCTTTTTAGTTTGATGTAGTCCCATTTGTTTATTTTTTCCCTTTGTTTCCCTTGTCTGAAGAGATGTATCAGAAAAAATATTTCTAAGAGAAATGTCAAAGATTTTACAGCCAATGTCATCTTCTAGGAGTTTTATGGTTTCGAGTTTTACATTTAAGTCTTTAATCCATTTTGAGTTAATTCATGTATATGGTGTAAGAAGGTGGTCTACTTTCATATTTTTTTACATGTATCTGTCCAATTTTCCCAACACCATTGATTGAATAGAATGTCTTTAGCCCCTTGAATGTACTTATCTCCTTTGTCATATATTAATTAGCCATATAAGCATGGGTTTATTTCTGGGCTATCTATTCTTTCCATTGATCTTTATGTCTGTTTTTATGCCACTACCATGCTGCTTTGTTTACTGTGGGCTTGTAGTCCAGTTTGATACCAGGTAGTGTGATTCCTCCACCTTTGTTCTTTTTTCTTAAGATTGATGTGTCTATTCAGGGTCTTTTTTGGTTTCATATAAATTTTTGGGTATTCATTCTAGTTCTGGGAAAAACACCATTGGTATTTTTATAGGAATTGTGTTGGATCTGTAGTTTGCTTTGGGTAATATGGACACTTTAATGTTAATCCTTCCTATCCATGAGCATAGTATTTGCTTCCAATACTTGTATCTTCTTCAATTTCTTTCTTCAGTATCTTATAATTTTCTGAGTACAAGTCATTTACATCCTTTGTTAAATTTGTTCCTAGGTATTTCATTTTATTTTTGATGTAATTGTAAGTGAGATTGTTTTCTTGCTTTCCCTTTCTGACAGTTTATCACTGGTGAATAAAAATGTAACCATTTTCTGGAGATTTACTTTGAATCCTGGTACTTTACTGAATCTGTTTATCAGTTTCAGTTATTTTTGGTGGAATCCTTATGTTTCTTTATATGCAGGATGGGGCAATAGTAGGTTTATAGTTCTTCATATATAAAATGAACTAATCAGTGATAACACAAGATTAAACTGTGTTTTATGTATTTACAACCATTAAACTCCTTTTGCCCCATTCTATACAGTATCATATTATCTACAAATAATGACAGTTTTACTTCTTTTCTAATTTGAATGTCTTTAATTTCTTCTTCTTGTCTCGTAGCTGTGGCTATGACTTTCAGTACTATGTTGAGTAAG
This sequence comes from Micronycteris hirsuta, assembly GCA_004026765.1. NCBI lineage: Eukaryota > Metazoa > Chordata > Mammalia > Chiroptera > Phyllostomidae > Micronycteris > Micronycteris hirsuta. The sequence goes on from PVJI01032038.1 coordinate 7,372, forward strand.
AGTGGTGAAAGGGGCATCCTTGTCCCTGATCTTAAGGGAAATGTTTTAGTTTTTCTCTATTATGATGTTAGCAATGAGTTTGTCATATATGGCTTTTATTATGTTGAGATACGCTCCCTATATTCCTAGTTTGCTGCAAGTTTTTATCCTAAATGGGTTCTGGATTTTATCAAAAGCTTTTTCTGCATCTATTGATATGACCATATTTATTTTATCCTACATTTTGTTTATGTGGCATATCATGTTAACCGATTTGTAGATATTGTACAAACCTTGCATTTCAGGAATAAATCCCACTTGATTGTGGTGTATCATCTTTTTAATTTATTGCTGAATTTAGTTTGCTAATATTTTGTTGAGGATTTTGTATCTATATTCATCAGGGATATTGGCCTATAATTTTCTTTCTTTGTAGTGTCTTTATGTGGTTTTAGACATAAGACAATGCTTGCCTCATAAAATGAGCTTCGAGAAGATAGATGACTCTTCCATCCTCTTGAAATTTTTGGAATAGCTTGAGAAGGATAGGTGTTAGTTCTTTGAATATTTGGTATGATTCACACATGAAGCCATCTGGTCCTGGATGTTTGTATCTTGAGCATTTTTAGATTACTGTTTCAATTTCACTAGTTGTAATTGGTCTGTTCAAATTTTGTCTTTCTTGTGGATTCAGTTTTAGAACATTGTATGTTTCTAGGAATTTATCCATTTCATCCAGATTGTCCAATTTGTTAGAATACATTTATTTATAATATTTCCCTATAGTCCTTTGTTTTTCTGTGGTGTTAGTTGTTACTTCTCATTTTTCATTTCTGATTTCTTTTATTTGGCTCTTCTCTTTTTTTTTCTTGGTGATTGTTTTTAAAGGTTTATCAATCATGTTTATCTTTTCACAGTACCATCTCTTGGTTTCATCAATCTTTTGTAATTTTTCAACTCTATTTCAATTATTTCTGCTCTGATCTTTATTATTTCATTTCTTCTGCTCACGTTGAGCTTTGTATGTTGTTTTTTTTCTAGTTCTTTTTAGTGTAACACTGAATTATTTATTGGGGATTTTTCTTGTTTCTTGAGGTAGGCCCATAATGCTATGAATTTTCCTCTTAGGAATGCTTTCACTGTGTGCCAGAGATTTTGGGTTATTGTATTCTCATTTTCTTTTGTTCAAGGTATTTAACCATCATGTATATGCATGTTTTTCAGTTTTATTCCTCTTGTGATTGATTTCTAGTTTCATACTATTATGGTCAGAGAAGATGCTTAATATGGGTTCAATCATGTCAGGACTTGTTTTGTGTCCTAGCGTGGTCTATCCTAGAAAACGTTCATGTGCACTTGAAAAGAATTTATATTCTGATGCTTGGGGTAAAATGCTCTGAAGATATCAATTAAATCCATCTGGTATAGTGCGTCATTTAAGTTTGTTGTTTTCTGGTTGATTTTCTGTCTGGAAAATCTATCCATTATGGCAAGGTTTGAAATGCCCTACTATGACAGTGTTACCATTGATCTCTCCTTTTATGTCCCTAGAGGTTTGCTTTACATATTTAAGTGCTCTATGTTGGGTGCATAAACATTTACAAGGATTATATTTTCTTGTTTGATTAAGCCTTTTATCATTATGTAGTGTCCTTCTTTGTCTTTTATTATAAACTTTGTTTAAAGTCTGTTTTGTCTGATACAAGTATTGCTACTCCAGCTGTTTCTTTTTTTAATTTTATTTGCATGAAATATCTTTTCATATTCCCTTACTTTTACTTTGTGTCTTTCATTCTGAAGGGGTCTCTTATAGAATGAATATATATATAAATTCATATATATTCATACATATGAATATATACATACATGTAACTTTATATATTCATATATGTGAATATATAAATATAATATAAATATATATTCATATATATATATATATATATATAATCCATTTCCTGTTTTCTTATCCATTCAGCTATCCAATGTCTTTTGAGTGGGGCATTTAAACCATTTCCATTCAAAGTGATTATTGATAACCTCATATTTATTGCCATTTTATTCATTATAACTATTTTTCTCATTTTTTTCTTAAAGAAGAACCTTTTAGCATTTCTTGTAATACTGGTTTGGTAGTAATGAACTCCTTTATCTTTTTATTGTCTGGTAAGCTCTTTATTCCTTCGTCATTTTAAATGATAGCCTTGCTAGGTAAAGTAGTCTTCATTGTAGGTAGTTGCTTTTCATATCTTTGAATATTTTGTGCCAATCCCTTCTGGCCTGAATTGTTTATGTTGAGAAATCAGCTGACAGTCTTATGGGAGTTCCCTTGTAGCTAACTGTCTTTCTCTTGCTACTTTAAGATTCTCTCTTTATTTTTAACTTTTACAATTTTAATTATGATATGTCTTGGATTGGGCCTCTTTGGGTTCATCTTATTTGGGACTCCCTGATCTTCCTGAACTTGTGCATCTTTTTCTTTCACCAGGTTAGAGACATTTTTAGTCATTATTTTTTCAAATAGTTCTCTATCCTTTGCTCTCTCTTTTCTCATCTGGTTACCCCTATGATACAATGTTGTTATGCTTAATGTTGTCCCAAAGGAACCTTAAACTAACCTCATTTTTTAAATTTTTTCTTTTTAATGCTTTGATTGAATGTTTTCTGCTACCTTATCTTCGAAATCATTGATTTGATCCTCAGCTTCATTGAACCTACTGTTTATTTCTTCTAGTGTATTCTTCATTTCAGATATTTTTGACTGGTTCTTTTTTGTTTTTTATATCTTTTTTTTCATGTTTATTATCTCTTTGACTAGGTTCTCAATGATTTCATCTATTCTTCTTCTAAGTTCTTTGAGTATTCTTATAACCATTGTTTTGAACTCTGTATCTGGTAGATTGCCTGCCTTCATTTTATTTAGCTTTTTCTTAAGATTTCTCTTGTTCTTTTATTTGGAGCATATGTCTTTGTCTCCCCATTTTGGCTGCCTCTTTGTATTTGTTTTTGTGTATGAGATCTGCTATGTCTCCTAGTCTTTGTATGTGACCTTATGTAGTGAGTGTCTGTGGGACCCAGTTGTTCAATATCTTTAATCACCTGAGCAGATGCCTTAGAAATGTCCCTTTTGTGGGTTATGTGAGCCCTCCTGTTGTAATTAAGTCTTGATTGTTATTGGCTCATTTGTGTGTGAGGTAGACCCTCTGGATTGCTGACTATGTGGATGGATAGTGACCACAGTGTATGAGCTTCTGTGCAAGTGTTGACCAATAAAGCAGAATTTGTGTCAGCTGTCTGGAGTCCAATGAGATCTTCTTTTGGATGTGCCACATGTAAAGCTACTTGAATCTTGCTCTGATATTGTCTGAAGCTCACCACTGAGTCACTTGGTTTTGGGGCTTCTTGGGAGGGGCTGTGGTGCTGGTCAATGTCAGATGCTGTCTTGACTAGACAAGGGCAACCTATTTGGAGCTACATAGCAATCTACAGTTTGGGGCTGCCTCTGCTGGGCCTAGGTGTGCATGGGAAGAATCAAGATGCATACCAAGGTTGGCTTCACCAGCACCAAGCCCAGGCAGCACTTCAGCAAAAGGCCTAAGGCACCCTGAGATCTGCCTCCATGTGTTTGTTAGGCTCCGCCTTTTGCAACCTTAGCCTGCCAGCTGTTTGTTAGGCTCCATCACTGAAAGATCCTGTAATGGTACCTGAGTTGCAAAAGGTAGGTTTTCAGTGAGTCACCAGGTACGGGTGAGATGTGTTCACTAGATTGATACAGGTCCAAACTCAGAGTCAGTGCTGGGTCTGAGGTCACTCAGGAAAGTCCCAGAGCACACTAAGGCTAGCTACTACCCACCAGGTGCCCGCAGACCTTTGTGGTAGGGCAGGATCTCAGGGAGTCATTGGGTGAGGCCAGCAAGGTTTATCAGGCCCAAACAGACTAATATTTGGCCATGTGATGGGAGGATTCTGCATGAGGGAAAAATGACCAGACAACTAGAGCCAGACAACTCTGTCTCATATTCTGCCCAGAGATCCTGGGGAGTCTGAACTCGACAGTGTTGAGCCAAAGGGAGTCTGGAGAGTGGGGCTATTAGAGCTCCTGTGATCTTCTTAAGCAGGAAAAGAAGAATAGATTCTGTTATGGTAAAGCTTATAAACATGAATGACACAAGAGCCTTTGCAAATGCATTTAGAATTTTGGGGGTTTAAAAGATAAGTCTAGTTGTGAAGTTTCTACAGTATATATGCATAAATTTATGTCAGTATTGCCTTCATTTGATGAGATTTGTGTTTAATTTAGTGAAATTGTAGGAGCTTAGAAAACTAAGAGTTTATATATTTTTTTAAAGATTTTTTAATTTTTATTTATTTTGAGAGAGAAGGGAAGGGAGGGAGAAAGAGAGGGAGAAACAGCAATGTATGGTTGCCTCTCACATGGCCCTCATGGGGACCTGGCCCGCAACCCAGGCATGTGCCCTAACTGGGAATCGAACCGGGACTGCTTGGTTCCCAGCCCGCGCTCAATCCACTGAGCTACACCAGCCAGGGCAGAGTTTGTATTTTTAAAAGTAAAAATTCACACAAAGATAAATAGAAAAAGTATAATCCTAAAGTGCCTGATCTTTTCAAAGTCTACCCCTTACAAAAAATGAATGTAATAATGTTGATTTTGGTTTTATATGACACATTTAGAGAAGAGGGCAATAAGACAGTCAATGTAGTAAAGGTAAATTTTGTTTAATACAAGAGCTGTGAACTCTATACTATGCAGCAAAAGTCATTTTTACAGAAATAATGCCATCTCATGTAGTTATTGTGACTTCCACTAAGATTTGTGTGCTAATTAGACATAATATAATTTCACTGTTCACTTTAATTGTGTAGTTAATTATATTTAATTATTAACACTTTTGACCAAAAATCCAATCCAGATTTCTAATTATAAATTCATTACAAGTCTTGTTAATTCCAACTCTAAGTTATCTTTATTTCTTTTTTTTAACTATATTTTATTGATTATGCTGTTACAGTTGCCCCATTCCCCCCCTTCACTCCCCCCTCCCCCTTACCCCCCTTTCCCCTCCCTTTAGTTTTGTCCATAGGTCCTACACATAAGTCCTTCTGCTCCTGTACTTCCTATACTGTTCTAACCTCCCCCTGTCTGTTGTCTACCTCCCATTTATGCTACTTGTTCTGTGCCCCATTCCCACCCTCTCCCCCTACCACTCCCCTGTTGATAT
>PVJI01032039.1:0-12581 GCA_004026765.1 Micronycteris hirsuta
TCTTTGGGTCCCGCTTCTTTGGGGTTCTCTGAGCTTCTTGGATTTCCAGGAAGCCTATTTCCTTTGCCAGATTTGGGAAGTTCTCACTCATTATCTGTTCAAAAATACGTTCAATTTCTTGGTGTTCCTCTTGTCCTTCTGGCAGCCCTATGATCCGGATGTTGGGTCATTTATAGATGTCTCTGAGGTTCCTGAGTCCCTCCTCATTTTTTTGAATTCTTGTTTCTTCCTTCTGGTCCACCCCATTGGTTTGAGTCCCAGCTTCCTTTTTTTCCCTATTGGTTCCCTGTAAATCTTCCTCAATTATCTTTATCGAATTCTTCATTTGTTCAACTATTTGCGTCCACCTTTCTTCCAGTTTTGTGAGCATCCTGATTACCAGTGTTTTAAACTGGGCATCTGTTAATTTGGCTATCTCTTCGTCCATTAGTTGTAATTTGTTCTGATCTTTCGTTTTGGCCATTTTCATTGCTTTTTATCTCGGCGCACCTGTCGGAGTCTTAGGTGTTTGTTGGTGCCTGGTAACCTGGGTCGTTTTTTTGTGACGTTTCCTCTGGGGGTGGGGCCTGGGAGGGAGCAATGGCGTCTGCCGTTCACTGCCACTCCCTATCACCCTCTGCTCCCCAGTTCCCCACTGCCTTTTCCGCCAGTCTGGGCCCTGCTGGTTCCCACTGGCCTCTCCAGTTATGCCGCCGGCCTGCGAGGTTCACCCGTTGCTCGGGGTAGTGTTTTATTTAGGCGCTCCCAGGGTGAGTTCCTCCGGACAAACTGCCTCTCACTCCACTCCTCTGCTCGGTTCTGCCCCGCTTACCAGCCTGGATGTACGTCCTCCCCGACTTCCTGGGTGTCGGACTTCCCTTCAGTTCGATTCTGTCCGTTCTGGTTGTTTATTTTTCGCTATTGAGTTCGTTGTTTAAACTCTCTGGTTGTGAGCGGCGGCACAGTGCGTCCACCTACGCCGCCATCTTGGCGGAAGTCCATGTGTGGGTTCTTTAAGAGGAACTGCTTGGGGCTCCAGAAGTTTCTTCCAGCAATTCAATCCCTGCTGGATTTTGCAGCCAGAAGTTATGGAGACTTATTCTTGGTACTGAAATGCTGGTCTGGGGGAACTGGTATGGGTCTGTAACTCCTTGCTCCCAAGATATCCCTCCCAAATTTTTATCCACCACATGTGGGTGTGGGATCAGCCCATTCCGAATTCGCCCCTCCTACCAGTCTTGATGGATGTGGTTTCTTTAATTCTTTAGTTGTCAGACTTCCATTCAACTCAATTTCTGATGGTTCTGAGTGGTGGTTTTTCTATATTTTAGTTGTAATTTTGATGTGATTATGCGAAGAGGCAAACCATGTCTGCCAACGCCACCATCTTGACTGGAAGTCTTGACCTTAGAACACTTCAATTCAAACCACTCTCTCCCAAATTATATGCTATTCTTGTCCATAATTTTTGTTCTTTTTAACCACACAACTAGAGATGATGATGATGATGATGACGATGATTTTATGTAGTCAAGCGTTTGCTTAGATTTCTCCATATGTTTATAATTTTTGTTCCTCATTTTTCCTTCTAATACCATAGATTGTTCTTATGAACTCATTTGTAATTCTTCCTGAAGCATATCTTTTGAGGTCCTATCAGTCAAGGGTCTATTGGTGGCAGGTCCTATCTGAAAATATCTTTTTCTGCTCTAGTTCTCAACTAAAAATTTTGGTGAATATAAAATTCTAGTTATTTTTTCTTAGTATTTTAAAGACATCGTTGAACTGCTTATTGGCTTCTGTTTTTAAGTAAGTCAACAATCAGTTTGTCATTCTTTGTCTTTTCTGTCTTTAATATCTCTTTGTCTCTAGTATGCTGCAATTTTATCACAAAACCATCTAAATATAAATTTCCTCTTATTTTTATTGCATGAGATTTGTTGGACATTCTAAATCCAATAATTTATGTATATACCAGTTAGAACTAGATTAAGCACATGTGACAGAAATCTCAAAATAATAGTAGTTTGTAAAAGATACAACATCATTTTTCACATAAAATAGTCAGATGTGAGGTAATCTTTGGCTGTTATAAGGTCTTTTATTTCATTATCCCACTGCCCTATAGCCTATGACTTTCTTTCTCAAGGTCCAGTCCTCACACCTGCATTCTAGTAAGCTCTAGTATGGTGCATGGTAAGGAGGGCTTGCCCCTTTTTCTCTAAGGATACTTCCCAGAAGTCTTATACTTCCACTTATTTCCATGCCCAGAACTTATATGCAACTTCAGTAGGTTACATTGCCACCCCAAATAAATTTGTGGTTCTGACATAAGGAAGAGGAGAACAGTAGTTGTTGGGATAGGCAACGGACAATCTCTGCCAGTTTACCTTTTGGCTATTAAACAGCCATTTTACACTCACTTCCCTATACTCATCTCCCAAAAGAGAAAATCTCAAAAGTTCCAACCCATTGTATCTAGCTGTATGTCCAGTATCTTCAGGTGACATAAAGTCCTTCCTGCCAGGCTCAGATGTGACTCTTTATGTTCTAGTGACCAAACTAAAAGAGAAACCATTTGATGAACAATGGTTGAGAGGATTAGGTTAATGTGATAAAAGTCTCATTCAGAAATGGGGAGAATGGGAATCACACAGCATTCCTGGTCCATAGCAATCACCAAGTGCAGTGGAGCAGATCCGGCAGAGACTTCCAGCCTTGGTATAGGGCTTGCTGCCTGGGTAGCCCATCTGGGAGCCCCAAGTTGCTCAAGGAAAAACACCCTGTTCTATATGAGTATCTCTTCGTGGTCATGTCCCTGTCTTCTCTGAGATTCTTCCTTGATCTTCATCCTTCACAGCCACATCTGAGTGGGCACTGGCAAGTCTTCTTGAAGCTGCACCACCTCACTGTCTGCCTCTGCTGGTGCATATTTGGGGCTTGTGGTGTCCTTTGGGACATTTTACTGTCTCAGGTTGTGGTAGGCCAGTCTTGGGATGTTTGGGACAGTATAGTTCCCTTGAAAACTTAGTGGGCTTCCAGGTTTTTGCTTGAAACCAAGTTGATTACTTTTAAGCCTTGAGACCATCAATTGTCAGAATATCATCTATAGCATAAATCTTCCAGTAACTACTCCCCTCAAAAGTAACTACTATCCTGACTTCTGATGTCATAGATTTCTTTTGCCTATTTATAAATTGTGTAAAAATTATGTATAAAGTTATGCATAAGTGGAATAATAAGTGCATGTTTTTTTGTGTCTGGCTTCTGTTGTTCAAAGCCCTAAATGTTTGTGAGAATTACCCATATTGTTGTGTGTGGCTGTAATTTGTTTATTCTTACTGTTGTTTAGTATTCCATTGTGTCAATATACCACAAATTATTGCTCTATTCCACTGTTGATGGGTGTTTTGGGTAGCTACCTCTTTGGGACTAGCATAATACTACAATTATGAATATTCTTATATTTGTCTTTTGATGAATTCATGTACATATTTCTGATGAATTTTGTCCCAGTTACCTATATTTGCATGACAAGGTGCCCCAAAACTTAGTGGCATCAAACAACAGTTTGTTACACTCACGGGTCCTGTAGGTGAGGAATTTGGGTAGGACACAGAAGGTATGGTTTCTCTCTGCTCCACCTTGTCTGGGACCTCAGCTGGGAAACTAAAATGGCTGGGGATAATGCAACGGCTGGGGACTGGAAGCACGTGGGGACTTCTTCACTCACTTGCCTGGTGGTGTCAGGGCTGGGATAACTCAAAGGCTGGGCTCAGCTGGGATTCTGCTTCAGGGTACTTATCCACTGTCCCTCCATGTGGCTTAAGCGTTCTCCACAGTATGATGGCCTCATACAATCAGACTTCTTACTTGGAGGCTTGGGGGTCTAGAAACTAGTTTTCTAGCAAGCAAAGTGGAAACAGAAAAACTTTTCATGATCTAGCTTCAGAAGTCACACAGTGTCACCAACACCAGGCTTTATTAGTGAAAACAATCAGAAGCCCTCCATGATTCAAAGGCAGTGGATATATGCATCCATTTCTTGATGAAGAAAGTGCCAAAGAATTTGCAGCTGTGTTTTAAAACTGCTACATATCTAGGACCAAAGGTTTTGGGTCATAGCACATGCACATGATCAGCTCTAGTACTGCCAACCAGCTGTACAGCACAGTTGTAACAACCTACACATGGGCAATGCATGAGAGTTCTGGGTGCTCGACGTTCCTGCCAACACTGATGTTACCTTTTTCATTTTAGCTATTCTGGTAGGTGTGAAGTAGTAGCACATTTTAATATTTAAAAAAAGATTTTATTTATTTACTTTTAAAGAGAGGAGAAGAGAGGTAAAAATAGAGGGAGATAAACATCGATATGAGAGAAACATCGAGTGGTTGCTTCCTGTGGGTGCCCCACCCCGGCCGGGACGAACCCGCAGCCCAGGCATGCTCACCCCTCGCTTTGCAGAATGACACCCAACCAACTGAGCCACACTGGTCAGGGCAGCAGATTTTAATCTCAACTTGCATTTTTTTTGCGTTACCCTGATGACTAATGATATAAGCTTTAGTGGGCTGGATGGTGCCCCGCAAAGATATCAGGCCCTCATTCCTGGAAGTTGGTAACATTATCTTACGTGGTAAAGTTTTTGTAGATGTGATTAAATTAAGGATTTTGAGATGAAAAAATTATCTCGGCTTATTTTATGGGCCCTAAAATGCCATAACCCTAAATGCCAAGTGAATGCCCCTATCAGAATAAGGCAGAGGGAGATTAAACATATACAGAACAGAAAGCAAGGGGAGGATGGAGGCAGAGACTGGACTGATGTAGCCACAAGCCAAGGAATGCCAGCAGCCCCCAGAGACTAGAAAACTCAAGGAACAGATTTTTGCCCAGTGCCTCCAGATGAAGGGTGACCTTGCCAAAATCTTGATTTCAGACTTTTAGCTTCCAGAACTGTAAGGAAATAAATTTCTGTTGCTTTAAGCTACCGAGGCTATGGAAATTTGTTGTAGCAGTTCCAAAAAACTAATTTAAGAATACTGATTTGTTTATTGACCATTTGGATATTCTTTTTTGTGGAGTGCCTATTCAAGTATATTGCCCGTTCTCTATTGGGTCAGCTGCCATTATGTTCATTGAATTGTGGGTTTTTAAAAAAAAATTCTGAATATAAGTTGAACTGGTTTGCATTCTTTGGGAAACAGACTGAGTTGGAAGGCTTGTCGTGGAATAACATCTATGAAAGAAAAGGAAAGAAAGCAGGGTTGTGGAGGGGAACCATCAGACAACAGTATAGACATCACTGTCTCTGACCGCCCAACAGGGAGCTCCGGAGTGAGGCTGCCCATTCAAGGAGCCCCCAGGGGTAGAAAGAGTTAGGTCCTTGTACTACTGCCTCGTTTGTCATTGGTAGGGAACACTCCACAAAGAACGTGCTCAGTCGGCAGCGCCTTTCTCATCATTGGTCAAAGACTACCACAAGAAGAGTATGACCTTGGCTCAAAAGCTGATGTAGACCTGAACAGCGGGGGGTTGAGAGTTGACCACATCTCTCATAGCTCCGCGTGGGTCCTTTCTTGAAGGGGCATCGGAATGGTGCATCGTGTCTATTGTACATATCTTCTTCCGGTCTGTTCTTGCCTTTCACCCTTTTAATGGAATTTTTTTGATGAACCAAAGTTTTTGATCTTAATATAGTCCAATTTACCATTTTTTCTCCTTTATAGTTAGTAATTTTTATGTCATGTTAAGAAATATTTGCCTACCCCAAGTTCCCGGCAGGGGTGTCCAATCTATAGCCTGCAGGCCACATGCGGCCTTGGATGGCTTTGAATGTGGCCCCACACAAAGCTGTAAATTCGCTTAAAACCTTTTTTTTTTCCTCATCAGTTTTTGTTAGTGTTTGTGTATTTAATGTATGGCCTAAGACAACTCTTCTTCTAGTGTGGCTCAGAGATGCCAACAGGTTCAATATCTAAGTACCTAAAGGATTATTTTTTAAGCTTTCACATTGACATGGAATTGATTTTTGTGAATGATGTGAGGTAGGAGTCTAGATTCATTTTGTTTCTTTAGCTATTCAGTTGCCCTAGAAAAGTACATCTTTCCTCTGTCCCTGCTGTATTGCAGGTGTCACCTTTGTCATCAATCGGGTGAACATATACATGTCGATTTATATTTCCCGGATAACTAATGACGTTGAGCATCTTTTCATGTGCTTATTGGCTATTTGTATATCTTCTTTTAGAGGAATGTCTATTCAGACTCTTTGTCCATTTTAAACAAAATTTTATTGTTGTTCAATTACAGTTGTCTGCATTCCCCGCCCCCACCCCCCGCCATTACTCTCCCTTGCCCTACCCAGCCCCCGCCTTCCACTTTCTGGTTATTTGTCACATTATTAATTGAGCTGTAGAGTCTCTTTATATATTCTACATCAAGTCTTTTATCAAACATATTATTTGAACATTTTTTCTCCCACTATTTCTGGACTGTCAACTCTATTCCGTGGGTCCGTGTGTGCTGCTGTGCCAGCACACACTGTCTCGGTTTCTGTGGCCTCATAGTAAGTTTTGAAATCAGAAATGCAAGTACTCCAACTTTATTCTTTTTCAAGATTATTTTGGCTGCTTTGGGTACAATTGATTTTGGTATATTGTACCTTTATATCCCTCATCTTTGCTAAATTCATTTAATCATAATAGTTTGTTCAAATATTCATTTGGGTTTTCTATACACATGCATATGTCATCTAGAAATAATAGCATATTTCTCCCTTTCTGTTTGGTTGGTCTTGATAGTCTTACTTCTCTGTCACATTTCCTGCTGTTTCCTTTATTTCTTTTTTCCCCCTACCTCTCCACCCGAACCCAGCCATCCCCACCTCCATGCCCTGATTCCACCACCCCTTGGTTTTGTCCATGTGTCCCTTATAATTGTTCCTGAAAACCCTTCCCCCTCCCCCATCATCCCCTGATGTGGCAGTGATTTCCACACATGTGTTAACACGCATGGTCTAGGATTTACACGTTTTGAGCACAGCTCCGTGTGATTCCCATGTGAGCAAGTGTGGATCATGTCTGCAGAATGGGAATTCTCTAATAGGAATTTGGCAAAGATGTATCTTAAAAAGTTCTGGCTTGCTGACGCCTGAATATTACATTAACCTGGTCCTGCCTGCCACCGGACCTGAATTTACATCCTGATGCCCTGCTGTGAGTAATCCTACCCCTGTTCTGCTTAATCCCATGAATAATCAATCCAATGTAAATATGTCTTAATGCCTCTAATAAAAGCCCCGGCTAAGCGACCCACGAGGTCTATTTCCCGAGATGGAGATGGAGGAAGAGACCCGTGGCTGCCGGGTTCTCATCTCCAAGCGTGTCTCTGGGTAAGATTGATTCATGCGATCGGGGCGGTCCCCCCACGGATTTTGCGGGTCGAAATCTGCGACACCCTCCCATCTCCCCTCTGTTACTGTCCATTTGTTCTTAATTTCTTATTTCTTTAAACATATTTATGTTCTGTTTTGTACCCAATGATTGCATATCTATTGTCTTTGGGGGTCTGCTTCTTCATTTTGTTGTTTCTGCTGACTCTAATTCATGGAGGCTTTTTTCCTTAAATACTTTATGATTTCTTTATTGTTATCTCATATTTCTCAGTGTTTTATCTGTTGTGATGTTTTGAGGTGTGGGTTTGGCATGCGTACCTCTTAGGAGAATTTGCATTTCTTCTACCAGGCGCCTGGGGTACTACCAACCTGATAGTCTTCTTCACTAAATTTTTAACTTTGAGTTTGTAGTTTTATAAGGAGTGTGAATTCCAGCCCGTAAGAAAAATGTGAGCAGGCTCATGATTAGGAATTAGTAGAGGAAATGCTTTTCTCCATTCCACTTATAGCCAAGACCTAGACAGAACTTTGAGGGTGTTTTTCTTTTTCCCTCCAGTTACCTTTCAGAGACATTGGCTTGGGGAGCCCTATTCCCAGATGGGCAGACATCTTCAGGGTGAGTTCCGGCATCAGCATTTGCTTACCTATGTATTTGGATTTTCTCATCTTGGGCCTCCGAGTATTTCCTTTGCTTTTTCACTACTTTACCCCTACATTTAAAAGTGCTGTTTAAAAATACCATATTCAGCATTTCTGAGTGCTCTACATTGGCAAGTTTTCTCTGGCATCTCTGCTGGGAACAGTCACTTCTGAATGACTGTTCATTAACAAATTCAGCTCCAAGCTGATCTGAGCATGTCCCAACCAATCAGGTGCCTTGGGCTCACCCATAAGGCTTATTGCACAACAGATTTCCTTCTTTATAAGACAGCTGTCCTTGACCATAGAATTTTCATACAGAGGATTTAACAATGATCAACTGCTCTCACTGGGCAGTTTTGCACATTTCTTCTGCCCTGGGACATTGGCAAACACCTGAAGACATTTTCTGGTTGTCAGAGTTAAGAAGGAGGTGCTACTGGCATCCAGTGGGGAGAGGCCTGGGGTGCTGCTGAACATCTCACAGTGTGCGGAATACCCCGTACACGGCAAAGACGGTCTGGCCGGAGGGGTCAGTAGTGTCAAGACTTAGAAACCCTGGACAATGATTATAATATCTTTTCAAATCTTTCAGAATTCTCAAGTACATGTGTGACTGCTGTTGTTTTCTAACTCCTTTGGCCTAGATATAAACATTTGAAATGTTTATTTGTTAAAAATGAATGAAAGAGAATGAACATTGCTATCATCTGTTGAACACCTTTCCCGCTTCAGGCACAGTACTAAATATGTTAAAGACAGTAACATTTATTTCATCATATTCTCCAGAACTTCAGTGATTTGGGTCAAAGGTTACCTAAAGGTTTCAGAGTAAGTGATAGGTACATTGCAATTTTCAAGTACATAGTGCAGTTCAATGCAGAAACAATTTAGGCTGAGTTTCTGGGCATGAAAATATGTATTATTGCAAAGCTGGATTTTAGTTTGATCAACATACACAGTGTGATGGACGTGACTGCAATAACTTTTCCTCTGACTTTCGAAAAAGCTAGAGATGCAAGCACAAGCCTGAAATTCACCTTCCAGCATTGTGACTCAGGTTGCAGATAAGAAACATTCTTATGATCTCTCCCTTGTTTCCCATTACAGACTCTACCTGTCTCAGCCTGTGATGACTTCCTGCAACGGCCTTCCTTTCAGGGAAGGGGAGTTGAGTAATGACTTGAAAACTTGCTCAGCAGCATCAAGCACACTTGCCTAGTGAGAAAGGAAAAATCTTCGCAAGTATAGGGCCATTGGACTTGAAGGGTCCCACAGGATTGCCCAGGGCAGTGGACAGGAATGGGACAAGGAGCTATAAAGCGGAAATGGAACAAGGGTTTTATCTTGATTAGTAAGGACTGTGTAGAGTTCTGAGAATGAATCTGAGGCAGTGTTCAAATCCAACAGGAAAGAGTGCAGTTATCAACTGGACATATTGGCTATGTTTGCTCTGATGTCTTTCATTTTAGGAAGTCATGATTAATCAGGAAAAGTTATTGACTGTCTCAATTATGTCATTTATACAAGGTTAGGAAAGGGATGACCCTGCCCTTATTAGCACACACAGTAGAAAGGGTACAGCTGAGTGCTGGCCCATGGCAACCCCATTTATCCACACTTCCCCATTGTTCCAGAATAATTTACAACTCTCTCTCCTGGATCTCTCATTCTAGGAGAGAGCCTGGGTTTCACGGTCTGTCTCACTTATCTGCTCTGGAATGTGGGACTACCTGGTCCACCAACTCCTCCTCATCCACCCACGCTGTCCACAGCCTGCCTTGCCTAGCCACACGTCCTCTCCGTTCTTGCTGCCCATCCTACCGGACTGGATGAATGTTTCTTTAACTCTTTGATTGTTGGACTTCCATGCAAATGATTTTCTGGCAGTTCTGATTTTTCTTGGTTTTTATATTGGTTGTTATCCTTCTTTTGGTTGTGTGAGGAAGCCAAGTATTTCTACCTACATCTCCACCTTGGCCAGAATCTTCTACAAAAGTTTATTTTTAAAACAGAGAAATAGGGATATGATATACAGAATGGGGAACTCAGTCCATAATATTGTATTAACTTTCTGTGGTGGCAGATGGTAATGATTACGGTGGTGATCATTTCACAGTGCACACCAATGTGAATCACTGCATTGCACACATGAAACTAATACGATGTTGTAGGTCAATTATGTTTCAGTTAGAAAAATTTAATACAAAGAAAAATTTAGCTTTATTGAGTTTCTGATTATGAAAATAGATAATAATGAAAATTCAAACAATGTAGAAAATAAAAATAAAAGTAACAATCACTTGAAATCTCAGCCTGAACCAGTGTCCCCAACTCTGCATTCCTGTAGCACTTCTACTGTGGTCGGATTCCCCACTTTGTGTTGCAATTGCCTTTCGACATCTCTGTCTTCTTGTCTGTTAGCATGAGCATTGTATACCTTTTCCCTGATGTTAATCTTGCTTATTGCTGTGTCCTGACCGGTTAGCACTGTGTCTGGCACATAAGTGCCCCATCCATACTTGCTGGAGAATGCATTAATGACTGACTGCTCATGCCTCCTCAGGGTCAATCCTCCCAGCCCTGTCTCCAACTTGTACTATGAGCACCTCCCACTGGATTCCCTTGTGCCTGTTTGGTATGGACTCGCCTGGTGGTGGGGCTCTGCCTTGTATCTCCATGGTGCTGACTGCTGGCCTAGATCCTGCCTGCAGCTGCTGTCCTATTCTCCAGGCTCATTGTTCATCCGCTGGACTTGCTGTCCTCCTTGTGTTCTGGGTCTGCCCCGCCTGGTGAGCAGGTCTGGCTGGTTGTGGTCCTTCCTGGGACTCTCATTTCACTGCCACCAACTGGGCCATATCCTGCTGAGTCTCTAATGATGGTCCCATGCACAGAGAAGGGCTTAATCTATACTTTAATGAAATATGTTTGACAATCATAAAAAACCTAGAAACAGACAAAATCTAGAAGCAGGCAAGGCAACCCGCTACCTTACCCCATTCCCTGAGGACAGGAGGGTGGCTAAAGTACAAATAACTAATACATCATGGACTACAACTAGTCACAACACGGGACCAGCATCACAGGCTCCCTTGACAGGCAAAGCACTAATCATTTGGTTGCTGAATCTGAGAAGGCCCAGGAGAGATGCTAGAGGTGCAGTGGGTGTGGCCTTTATGGAGCTCCTAACGGCATGTGTTTACCACCTGGTACAGAAGCATTTCAATGCTTTAACCACAAATAATGCCATCTTGGTACATTCTGTCTGTGTATATTGTTTATTCTACCAGTGACTTCCTTGAAGTGACCAGCAACAGCACTCAATGGCAGGATATACAGAACTGGAGTAGGTTGAATGATTGAACAGGCAGCTTGTCTGCTAGTTGCCTAAAATAACATTTTGGGGGTACCAGGAAATTATTCATGGTCAAGATGGGGAGATGGACAATCAGCCCCCAGCAACATGTAACCTGGAGTTTGAGAAGCACTGGAGGCTGTGGGAGGACAGAAACCAGCACCCAGAATAATATTTGAGTGCATGTGTGTGTGTCTACACATGCACTGTATGCATGTGATGTGTAGTTATGTGTATGAGTTTTAGCACTGTGGGACTAAAGATATGGATGTCATATGCAGGTATGGTTGGTTGTACATACCTCTGTGTATACATGAGTCATGAAAGTGCTGAGGCAAGTATTCTTAATGAAACAGAAGATGGTTAGCAGAAGATAAAAGAATGGAAGAGGCATTTAGCCAAGCCCTTGAAGTGCATTCTACATGATCATTCCAGGAACCAGGTAAATAGGAGACTGGCTGGGACATCCAGCAACTGACAGCCCCCAGTGATGGCTGCCCCCTGATTAGGAAGGATCCCCTCTTTGGTGAGGTGGGAAGGAAAACACATTCCAAAGAAAATTTGGAATGGGAGAAGGGACTCTTCATCTTCATTTGCAGCTTACACACTGTTTTTCCTGTGGGTTTTTGTTTGTTTGTTCGTGTTTTTGTTTTGTTTGTTTTTTCTGTATAGCTCTGTGTCAGATGAGCTTGCCCAATTGAGCACGTGGAAGAAAACTCATGGCCCGAGTCAGTCCCAGGCCGCATTAAACAAAGCAAGGCCTGCAGCACAAGGAAGATTTTTTGCCCTTCCTGGCAGGGACAATAGCATGGTAATTATAAAGGATAATGAATGTTCTGTTCTAGGAATTCTGAGGTCCTGGATAGATCATAGGAGCAGCAAGGAGTGCCTTGCCCAAGGTCACTGCACTGTTTCTCTCTGGTTGACTGTCAGCAGGACCCCAGATAGTCAGTGGAGGCTGTTGGAAGGGAAAGTTTCACTTCAAGCTTCTTGACTCCAAGTCCAACGCTCTTCCTACCACCCCAGCAAACAGGACCCGGGGTCTCCTCCAGCTCTGTGATGCCTTCAGGATCTCACATTTTGCCTGGGGTTAGAGAGGTGCTCTTTCTGTCCAATATGTCACAGTCTCTTCAGACCCAAGATCTGAAGTCTTGGACAAGCCCGGCTTCTCAACAAGGGACCATTATGGTCTCTTGACATAAAAGCCAC
>PVJI01032040.1:0-12704 GCA_004026765.1 Micronycteris hirsuta
ATATAAGGGACTTAAAGAGGATAATGCTTACATATAGGACAAGTCATTAGGGAAAGATTACATTTT
The DNA here is from genome assembly GCA_004026765.1 of Micronycteris hirsuta. Taxonomy (NCBI): domain Eukaryota; kingdom Metazoa; phylum Chordata; class Mammalia; order Chiroptera; family Phyllostomidae; genus Micronycteris; species Micronycteris hirsuta. Next base: position 67 of record PVJI01032040.1, read on the forward strand.
GAATTATGGCATGACAATAATCATAAAAAGAGTTCAGCAATGGAAGAGATTGTTTGCCAATTGATATAATCAAACAAATCAGTTGGGAAACCTAAGCAAAAATTTTGAAAATGGGAGGTATGATATTTGGTCCACAGGCATGAGACATATTTGTTACTGAAAAAAGCTGGAAGCACGTGAAGAAAAGTATCAGGCATATCCATGGCAAAATAAAAGTTGTATTCCAGGGATAAAGATGAGTGGCCTTTATTTTAGGAAAATTTGTTCCAGAATGGAACAAGGTCATGGAAGAAGAAATTGAGTTGCCTAAAAACTTTAGGTAGTAAATAGATAGAAAAACCACAATGACAAACCACAGTGAAGTTGAACTCCAGGAATCCCAGTGTAAAGTATAACTACTTACTAGTTAGCTAGATCTTTGTGCTCACTGTACCAGGTAGTATTTCCATTCATCTACCCCCTTTTCCTCATCCATAACCATCCAGAAGTTAACACGGAGCACGATGGGGAAGCAAGAGCACAACACTTTATAAGGAAAAGGGAGAGGGGAGCAAGGCAAGGGACAGGAACCCGCTTCTCCTTGAGTGGCTGGTGTGGGATAACAACCTCCTACCCCACTAGCTGGCCAGCGTAGGGGGTGCACACTGGGTGCTTGTGTGCTAACGTAGGCTTTTGTTTTTAAAGATTCCCCGATTGAAAGGACAGCACTGCTAAGTGTCTGTCCCACTCCAGTCGCAGGGCTTACTTAATTCTCAAATACTTAACACTCAGGATTCACCTTAAACAAAGTCAGAACGTAGGCAAAATAAGAAGCAATAGGAGTTGATGTAGTAGAACATCTAGAGGTCATTTCTCAAGGGCCTCAAGGAAACACTCAGGGGATCGCGTTGGGAGCTGGTGAAATAATTATTATCTCATGGCTGCATTCATTTGAGAGGAAGTATAACAAAGCGAATGTAAACCAGACTGCCAAAAAGCGAATGTAAACCAAATCATGGCTGTTCCATTACCAGCGTGACCTTGGTCAGATCTTTCCATTTCTTGTGCCTCTCTATCTTTTTCTGTGACATGAGGATGATAATAGTACTTTCCACATGGTGTCATTATGAGGATAAATGATGTAGTGCTCTTAGTATGAGGGATTTTGTAAGCACTACATAAATATAGGTGACGAATGTGTTGAAACTCAGTGCACCGAACACTATACAAATATAACTTCATAGTAACCTAAAAGTTGTGCCTGTTATTTTCCACATATAGGTGAAACTGAAGCTTGACAACTTCCTCTAACTTTCTGAAGATCACAGGGTATATAAAGGATCAAGATAATTTTGTGTAATCCTGAAACACTGATCCATCCTTACCTAGTCTGTCTCTGAAATCTGTCACTTAAATACAATTATATACTTTTGTATCTTCAGCAGCACAAACCTAAAGAAATTATGGAAGAGGAGAAGCAAAATAGTTGACATTTTACAACTCTGCATATTTCATTTATTTTTTCAGTCTTTCATTTTTGTTTTTTGTCCATTACCATTTAGCCCCCTAATCCCACCCTTTCTCCTAACAATAACCACACTGTTGTCCATGTCCATGAGTTATTTTTTTCCTTTTTGCTCAATCCCACTAGCCATAATCTTGCCCCCCAAAGCAGTCAGTCTGCTCTCTATTATGAGTCTGTCTCTATTTTGCTTGTAGTTCAGTTTGTTCACTGGATCCCCCATATCAGTGAAATCACATGGTATTTATTTTTCTCTGACTGGCTAATCTCACTTAGCATAATGCTCTCCAGGTCATCCATGTTGTCTCAAAGGGAAAAGTCTCCTTCTTTTATACATCTGAATAGTATTCCATTGTGTAAACATCCCATAATTGTTTTACCCACTGATGGACACTTAGGTAGCCTCCATACCTTGGTAATTGTAAATAACACTGAACTGAACGTAAGGGTGCATACATTCTTTGCAATTAATGTTTCGGGTTCTTATGGATATATTCCCAGAAGTGGGATTGCTGAGTCAAAAGGAAGATCCATTTTTAATTTTTTGAGGTACCTCCATACTGCTTTCCACAGTGGATGCACCAATCTGCATTCCCACCAACAGGGCAGAACAGTTCCCCTTTCTCCACATCTTTGACAGAACTTGTCGCTTGTTGATTTATTGATGGCCATTCTGACAGGTGTGATGTGGCATCTCAATGTGGTTTTAATTTGCATTTCTCTAGTGATTAGTGACGTTGAACATCTTTTCATATGTCTATGTGCGATCTGTTGTCCTCTTTGGAGAAGTGTCTATTCCAGCCCTTTGCCCATTTTTTAATTAAGTTGTTTGCTTTTTTGGTGAAATGAAGAATAAAAACCATATGATCATATCAATAGATGCAGAAAAAGCATTTTATAAAATCCAGCACCCATTTATCATAAAATACTCTGAACAAAGTAGGAACAGAAGGAACATACCTAAACATAATAAAGGCCATATATGACAAGCCCACTGCAAGCATCATACTCAATGGGCAAAAACAACAAAGGTTCCCCTTAAGATCAGGAACAAGACAGTGACATCTGCTTTTACCTTTCTTATTCAACATACTACTGGAAGTCTTAACCACAGCAATCAGAGAAGAAAAAGAAACAAAAGGCATCCAAATTGAAATGGAAGAAGTAAAACTGTCATTATTTGCAGATGACATGACTCTGTGCATAGAGAACACTAAAGGTTCCACCAAGAAACTACTAGAACTGATAAATGAATTCAGCGAAGATGCAGGATACAAGATAAATATCCTGAAATCAGTTGCATTTTTATATGCCAATAATAAACTAACAGAAAGGGAAATTAAGAAAATTTCAAAATTGCTTCAAAAAGAATAAAATATCTAGAAATAAACCTAACCATGGACATGAAAGACCTGTACTCATAAAATTATAAGACACTGAAGAAGATACAAATAAGTGGAAGCACATACCATGTTCATGAATAGGAAGAATTAACATCATTAAAATGTCCATACTACCAAAGCAATTTATAGATTCAATGTAATTCCTATCAATATCTCAATGATGCATTTCACAGAACTAGAACAATATTCCAAAAATTTATATACAACCACAAAAGGCCCCCACATAGCTACAACTATCCTGAGAAAGAAGAACAAAGTTGGAAGAATCATGCTACCTAATAACAAACTGTAATAAGGACACAGTAATGAAATCAGCATGGTACTGGCATAGAAACAGACACATAGATCAATGGAACAGAACAGAAAGCCCAGATATAAACCCACATCTTTATAGTCAATTAATATTTGACAGAGGAAGCAAGCACATACAATGGGATAAAGATAGCTTATTCAATAAATGGTGTTGGAAAAATTGGACAGATACATGCATAAAAATAAAAGCAGATCACCTTCTTACACCACACAGGAATAAAATAAAAATGGATCAAAGAGTTGAATGTTAGACCCAATACCATAAAAATTGTAGAAGAAAAAACATAGGCAGCAAAATATCGGACATTGCTTGTAGCAATATTTTATCTGATGTATCTCCCCAGGCAAGGGAAACTACAGAAAAAATAAACAAATGGGACTACATCAAACTAAAATGTTTTTGCACATCAAAGGAAATCATCAACAAAATAAAAAGAGAACCCACAGAACGGGAGGACATTCACTGATACATCAGATAATGTGTTAACGAAAAATTTATAAAGAACTTATAATACTCCCCATACTTTAGATTATATCATCAAATCATTTGAGGTGTGATACCCTCTGTGCTATTAATCAGCAGTACAGTGTTTTGTTGCCATCATCTTTCACTACTTTTACCAGCAACTTCTAAATAAACGATGTGTGTTCTTTTGAGATTCCTGCAAAGAGGGTATACTAAAAGCTGTATCTTCTTCATTATGTCTACATTACCCTAGACCTTTTCCTTCAGTACCATAGTCACATTTAAACAATAGTGCAGTGACACTCATCATTCAGAAAGCATGCACAGTGAAATGAGTCTAATTGGAAAAAAATGCACACGAAGCCTCAAAGCAGGCATGCTACAGCCAAGTTCAAAATGTACATAGTTCTGTTCCAGATAGTAGCTCAAAATGCAACATATTGCACTAACACATAAGCATGAAAATGCCATAGCTTATTCATGGGAGACAGGTGTTAAAATATAGGAGTGTGTATTGTTCATATTGTATTTATATCTTTCAAGTTTGTTTGACATTCCGGAAACAATAACACTGGGACTCATGAATAAAATTGAAATACTTTTCTTTTCTTTTTTATTGTATTTTTTTCTCATTCTTACTTTCTATTGGGAAGACAAATAGAAGTAAATTCATCTATGTATCTTACAAATACGCACACAGGGAAACCAATTAACTAGGTGGAACATTTTATACCTCTATACTTCCTAATTACTCTTTTTCTGATTCCTGTTGTTTCAAGTAGTAAGCATCTGTTCAGTTACTTTGAAATGGAATGACTGTATTGCTGACGGTAAGCAGAGAATGGTAAAGGCACACAGGGATCTTGAAATAGCAAAAAAATAAAAAAATAATAATAATAAAATGTGCTTCCTTTGGAAACATCCTAGACATTCTAATGTGATAATTCATAATAAAGTTCTTTCGATAAGACAAAAATATGTGGGCTTGCAGGCGGTGAGGGACAAATACTATATGATCTCACCTTTAACTGGAACATAAGCAACAAAAGAAAAAAGCAAACAAAATATAACCAGAGACATTGAAATTAAGAACAATCTAACAATACCAGAGGGGAGGGGAGAGGGGATTGTGGAGAGAAGGGTTTTCAGGAACTACTACAAAGGACACATGGACAAAACCAAGGGGGAGGGTGGAAGCAAGGGAGGGAGGTAGGGCTGGAGGGGGTGGATGGAGGGGAGGAAGAAAATGCAGACAACAGTAATTGAAGAACAATAAAGTAATAAAAAAAAATGTGGGCTTGGACCACTACATAGTTCTAAAAGAGACCACGGTTTTGCTATTGAATAGATAAAATATATACTTATAGCCCTGGCTGGTGTAGCTCAGTGGATTGAGCGCAGGCTGGGAACCAAAGGGTCCCGGTTCGATTCCCAGTCAGAGCACATGCCTGGGTTGCAGGCCAAGTCCCCAGTGAGGGCCATGTGAGAGGCAACCATACATTGCTGTTTCTCTCCCTCTCTTTCTCCTTCTCTCCCCCTCTCTCTAAAAAAAAAATAAATAAAAAATCTTAAAAAAAAGAGCCTTTATAAAATATATACTTATAAACATATAAGCTGGGGAAAACATTAACTGATCATATATAGTAAAGAGCTCTCACCCTTTTGCAACATAGTTCTATTTTTTTTTAAATCTAGTTTTCATCATAAATTGGATGAGTTATGCCAGAAGATTAGGGTGGAGGAATTTCAATTACTTCATTCTTAGGAGAGAAATATATTGTATAGAAAGCGAATTCGGTGTTGTAGTGTGTTGTGAAGCTTGAAATATATATTTATATATATATTTGAATATATTTTCAAATACAAATAGTTTATATACATGCATATTTATATCCTAAAATAAAACTCAAATATATTGATTTACATGAACCTCACTGCAACTAATCAAAGTAATGCTGGTTTGGGACCATCCACTAATGATGCTAATAGACAATGTGAATGTATTACCTTCAAGGCTCTCCCAGTCTTCAAACTAACCTTTAGCTTATAGCAAATTCATTGTGTTAAGTTCTAAAGACTTTTAAGCTAGCAAAGTGTCATTTAAGAATTTACCTCTTTCCAACAATCAAACAGTAAATCATTTAAACAAACTGATTCATGTGTTAAAAATATTTTCAATTATCTAGCATTTTCCTGCTTAATTTACAATTCATGGGAAATAAAGAGAAGCACAGGTCTTTTGTACAAGAAAATGGAACTTGTAACTGAGAGAGACAAACATGAAAAAAACAAACAGCAAACAAGAAAATAGCATGAATATATATCAATAAAATCTGTGTGGTATGTGTGTATGTGTGTATGAAGTAAATCTGTGTGATTAGCACTAGTCTCAACAAACAAGGCACTGACGGATATTCTTGGAGATTACAGTAAGGATAACAAGAATTCGAAGGAGAAAGAATTATACATAAATTGAAGAAAAAAAAAGATCCATTGAAAAAATTGGTCAATTAAAAGATTTATTTTCTTTTAGGTATAGGAGAACTACATTAATTTTAAGCCAGAAAAGAAGTAGTCAATAGCGAATGAGAAAGACATGGCATCAGGAGAACACGAAGAAGTGCTTCTATTCTAACAGAATGGAAATGTGCATTTTACTCACAAACAGGAGGAAGAAAAACCTGGTAGATACAAATGGATTCTATGTTGTGGTTAAAATTTAAATTTCAAGTGCATATTTAGACTTTCAATTTCAGAACAAAACCAGCTGAGTTAACATGGAACTCCTGTACTAAGAGTACATTAAAATTATGCATAATTGATAGGACTGCTAAAATACCAAGTAGGATCACGAGAATAAAATTTCAATCCAAACATCTCAGAAAAGCAGAGCACACTAAACATTTATGAGATACAGTAATTATGGTTTGGTTGATATGTGAATATAAGTACATTTATCCAAGAATATGTCTAGATTGAAGATTTTGCATTTTATGCACATAATAAGACAGGACGTTAAGCCATTGTTGCATGACAAAAGAAAACTCAAAACATTATATAACACCCACCCCCTGTAGGAGATATACACTCAGAGAAATAGAGGGGAATACACACCGGCTTTGAAGACAGAAGGAACACTGTTTTGGGTTTGTTTGTTTGTTTTGCCTTATGCACCATGTGGGGATGAAGCTTCCCTAATAAGAAAAGACACACATGGATACCCCCCGCACCCAGATTTTAGAAACCTGCTTTAATATTATACATATGTTGTAAAAAACACAAGCCATTGAATTAATGTAAAGGTATTTAGTCCCAGCCTAATTATTACATACTCTGTTCCCTTAATTAGGAAGCACAGAATTCCCATGGGAAAATAATTTTTGTATAAATATTTCCATTTCAAATAAGCCAATTATAAGAATATATAAAGCAGAACTATGTAGTAGAAATAATAAACTAGAGGATAACAAACCCTAAGAAATTAAAATAATAGAACAATCTAAAAGATATTGTAGCATAATTATTTTAAATGACTAGCCTCAACAGAGCAAGACAAAAAATAAAACAAGACACTATGAAAAGTATAAATAGTAAGAAAAATGACATTCCATAAATGAAAGAAATCTAAAAATCTATTAAGAAATTTACATTTTAAATGCAACCAAAAATAATTCATTTACTAGGAAATGCACATGAGGTAAATAAGCAAAATGAAGATTAAAATAAAAATTAAAAATATTAAGTAAACATCCAGAGAGTAGATTCTTCAATTACATAATTTCAAATACAAAAAGATAATTTTTATCAATGAATGAGTAAAAACAACTACAAATTTTAAAAATTAGAAAGAAAAAAGCATGTTTCAACAGGAACCACAGGGGGTATTTTCAAAAGGTCAGAGAAAATAATTTCAACATATAAATATTCACTTAAAATATCATTCTGGAGTTAGGGTGAAATAAAAGTATGTCCATCAAAAACCGAGAGATTTAAGAGAATTAACTAAGAAAAAGATAAAAACTATGAACGCTAATATGACAACATACTCACAACTATCAACAACTGAAACTATAGAACAAAAACAAAAGCTAAGCAAACAACTAGAACAGAATCATAGAAGTGGAGATCACTTGGAGGGTTATCAGCAGGGAGAATGGGGGAAAAGGTGCAGGGAGTAAGGAGCATAAATGGTAGGTACAAAGTAGACAGGGGGAGGTTAAGAATAGTATAGGAAATGGAGAAGCCAAAGAACTTATACGTAAGGCCCATGGACATGACATGAACTAAGGGGGTAGGGAATGCAGGAGGGAGATGCGGTGCAGGGTGGAGGGGGATAAGGATGAGAAAAAATAAGGGACAACTGTAACAGTACAATGAATAAAATATACTTAAAATAAAACTGAGAGATTTAGAAACTCAGAATCACCTGATAAAAAAACTAACTACAATATAGAATAGAGAAAAATATTAAATTGGAATTCAATAGGAAGGTGAGGAAATTGCTTAATAATTTGGTAAACATAAGTTATATTTCTGTAAAAATTAGTAGTAGGTATAATAGTTTTATTTCAAGGAATTAAATAAGGTCAAACTGAAGCAATAAAAACATAACATGACAGATGAGATGCGAAAGGCGTTTCTTGAAATTGAAATGAAATGATGCTAATTACTAACATGAAAACATACAAAAGTGCAAATTCACTAATAAAGGTAAGTAAATAGTTACATTCAGAATACTGTAATGGTGGTATGCAAATCACTTTTAATTCTAGTTTAAAAGTTAAGAGACTAAAGTATAAAAATAATTATTACTATAATATTTTTCTAATTAATACATAATATAAAGCCAATTATAAGAATATATACAGAGTACATCAACAACAGAGTACGAGAAGGAGCAATAAAAGTGTAGAGTTTTTTTAATGTGATTGGATTTGTTTGTTATAAGCTTATAATAAACTGTTATAACTGTAAGATGTTTTATGTAATCTTCATGGTAACCACAATGAAAAAATCTGTAGTAGATGTACAAAAGATAAAGTAATCAAAGCCGACTGCTACAAAAATTGTGAACCACAAAAGAAGACATCAAGAAAGGAAGGAAGAAATGTCATGAAATAATTAACAAAATACCAATAGTAAGTCTTACCTTATCAATAATTACCCTATATATTAGTGGATTAAATTGTCCAATCAAAAGGGTCACACTGGCTGCATAGACTAGAAAACAAGATCTAATAATGCGCTGTTTTAGGAGATTCACTTAGATTTGAGGACAACACACAGGCCAAAAGTGAAGGGATGAAAAACGTATCCGATGCAAATGGAAACCAGAAGAGAGGAAGGATGGCTCTATGAGATGAAAGACTTTAAATAAAAAACTATAGCAAAACCAAGATATTTACATAATGATAAAGGGAGAATATACCATTTCATATGTAAATACTCAACATCAAAGAACCTAAATATATAAAGGAAATATTAACAGAACTGGAGAGAAATAGACAGCAATACATAATAATAGAAAACTGCAATACCCGAGTTGAACAATGTAATCCAGAAATAAAATCAATATTGGATTCAAAGTTGGTTTAAAAAAAAGAAAAGCAACTAATGTGATCCACCATATTAACAAAAAAAAATTTGGCACTTACAAAACAATGAGAAAATCACCATATTGATGGAAATAAAAAAAGCACTTAAAAATTAACATCCATCTGTGATACAAATTTTCAGTATATGAGAACAGTATGCAACTTTCTCAATGAGGTAGGACACATCTAACAACTTAAAATATCAAACTTTTTATTGCTATGTGTGGAAGTAAGACAAGAGTTTCCACTCAAATCACCAGTATTTCATATTATACTGAAAATACCAGTCATTACAATAGGACAAGAAAAATGTATAAAAACATGAAGCTCGGAAAAGAAAAAAATAATTTTCCTTTACTAATGGCATGTTTATTTTATATAGAAAATCCTAATTAATCTACAAATAAACAAGGACTATAAATTAATTACTTAGGTCATAGAATGTAAGGTTCATACTAAAAATCACTTTTTTTTATATACTAGGAACATTTAGAAAATAAAATGTTTGATATCTCTTTCATAAAAACAATAAAAACATAAATACAAATAAATTTTTAAAAAGACATACAAGGTTTCTAGACTACAAGCTCAAAATATTTAGAATAAAAAACTACACACATGAAGATATATGCCATCTTAATTAATTAGAAGTTTAAAATTGTGGCCCTGGCTGGTGTGGCTCAGTTGGTAGTAGCATCGTCATGTACCTGAATTATTGTGGGTTTGATTCCTAGTCAGGGCATATACCTAGATTGTGGGTCCAATACCCAGTCAAGGCATATATAATCCCCAGTCTGGTTATTTACAGGAGGCAACCCATTGATGTTTCTCTCTCTCTCCCTTCCTCTCTCTCTTTCTCTCTCTCTAAAATTAATCAATGAAAAAAAAATGTCCTCAGGTGAGGATAAAATAATTTTGAAAAAAATAAGAGTTTATAATTGTGAAGTTCAAATCTACCCAAATTAATGGATAGATTCAAGGTTACCCCATTCAATATTCCTGCAATTTTAAAGTAAATTGATAAACTGTTTATAAAATATTTGTTTTAAAAAGGACCTAGCACAGCCCGGCTGGTGTGGCTCAGTGGATTGAGCATGGGCTAGGAATCAAAAGGTCCCAGTTCGATTCCTAGTCGGGGCACATGCCTGGGTTGCGGGCCAGGTCCCCAGTGAGGGCCAGGTGAAAGGCAACCATGCATTGCTCTTTCTCCCTCCCTTTTCCTCTCTAAAAAATAAATAAATAAAAATCTTAAAAAAAAAAAAAAAAAAAAGGACCTAGCACAAAGTATTATTTTAAAAATATGAAAGAAAAATAAATTCAGAAGATTTACTCCACTTGATTTCAAGACTTACTATAAAGTTACTATAATCAAGAGAGTATATTGCTGGTAAAAGAATAGAAATACAGCCCTGGCTGGTGTAGCTCAGTGGATTGAGCGCGTGCTGGGAACCAAGCAGTCCCGGTTCGATTCCCAGTCAGGGCACATGCCTGGGTTGCGGGCCAGGTCCCCGTGAGGGCCATGTGAGAGGCAACCATACATTGCTATTTCTCTCCCTCTCTTTCTCCCTCCTTCCCCTCTCTCTAAAAATAAAAAAAAAAATAAAATAAAAAAATAGAAATACAAATTAATAGAACTAATATAGGATATATATATATATTAAAAATAGTAAAAATCAATGAAATCAGGAGAAATATAGTTGATATGGGCATATTAATATGAAATTAACATAACCTAAGAATTTATACATTAATTCTTTATACATAATGTAAGAAATATCTTGTTCATATTCATAAGCATATTTGTAGAATAATTATTTTAGCAGCATTTTCGTTGCTAGAGAAGAACATTTCTTTGTTGGAATAGAAGGAAATTTTATTTGTTCAAAGCAATGAAGAGAACCAAGGCTGCCACATGTATCAAGAGGGACAAGTCTCATAGTTAAGTGTGAGGAGAAAAAAAGGAGTCATGTTGCAGAACCCCGTCAATGCTGTTCTGGAACAGCTGTGGGGTCCACTGCCTGCTGCCTAGAAGTGTGACTCTCAATGCAGGAGTTTGGTAAAAAAGGAAAGGGGTTATTTACTTAAAGGTTGTTATACAGATTAAGAAAAATGGCAGATTTTTGCCATTAAGTCCCACTCCCTTTAAAAACACCCCAAAATACATAGTCCTCCCTCCCTTTGCCAAATCAGGCCAGTTCCACAATACGCCAATGAGAGGTGACATCTATCAGAAAAGCAGAAGTCTGCAGATAAGCATTCCTGCTCACAGTTCCGCTGCAAGCACCTCTCATGAACCCGGGTGGCGGAGCAGGTCTTCCCCACATCCTCCCCACTCCCTTCCCCGCCCCGGCCACACCGAAGGCTCCAGCGACTCATGGGACCTCTGACTTTCAGTCCTCCTCCCTCAGCCAAACCTTGTGGCATTCTCCCTGAATCCCCAGACCTCCTCTCTTACTCCAGACCGTGTGGCTTCTCCCCTTTCTTTCAGGCTTCCCTCATTTAAATGATTGCCCTGGAACTTCCTGGCTTACCTCATATCCGGTCGTCCCTATGGTTAGTGTCCACCATTTTTGCCAGTTCCCCAGTATTTTTTACCCTCTTTTGGCTGCCATCTTTAGTCAGGGCAAAAGTTCCCTGCGAGGCATGGACATCTATGGTGGGCACCCCCTGCCTGTTGAACTGCCCCCGACCCCGGCCCCACTCTATGTCAGGAGCCATCAAATGTTTTCAGTTACATACACAATTTGCCCTGGATGGCAGCCCTCTTCCCTTCAGGAAGGCACAGTTATTAACTTGCCATTGTCATACAATGTATCTTAAACGCAGTATCACCCAACCCTTTTCCCTAGTCAAGGATTGTGGGCGTTGCTCTCCTATTTTCTGGGGACTTATGCTCTGCATCCTATTACAGTCAGAGAAACATATATAGAATGAACCATTTTACATAAAATTTTTAAAAGTGCAAAACTAAATAAGTTGCTTAGAAATATATCCATATATAATTTAACAATAAAGAAAAGCAACAACATTATGAAAACTTTAAGTTAGGGTTGCCTTTAGAGGAAAGAGAAAAAAAATACAATATTTTACAATCTGAAAAACAAGTACAAAACATGTATAAATACATACAAACTCATACAATCATTTCTCACTTTTAATTATTCTTGAAACAGTTTAATTTCAAGAAAATGATATGAAAACCTATAATAAGTCAGATGAAAATGGATATGAACTGTATGATTTCATACATGTAGGATATAAAAAAAAAGCAACAAATGAGGAAATAAAACAAACAGGTTGGTGGTCACCAGAGAAGAAGAGGATGCAGTGAGGACAGACTGAAAGGAATCAAATCTATATGA
>PVJI01032041.1:0-12584 GCA_004026765.1 Micronycteris hirsuta
AATTATTTGATCCTTTTTTGCCAAAAGTTAGTAAAAGATCACAATGCACCAGAAAGAGGCCTGGCCATGTGAGTGTCCTCATTAACTATGGCTACCTCATCACTCTCAGAGCTCCCACTTCTAACTAATCATTAACATTTTAATGAAATCCAATTATAATGAGGGCTCAACTTGCTTCTTTGGAAGAGAAAATCAAAATGAGTCTTAAGCTCTGGTGATATAGCTCTTGGTAAAGGTTCACTTCAGAACTGACCTTTCTGGAGTAGAAAGGTGAAATGTCTTAGTCTGAACAAGACGAAGCAGCAGCCTCAGTCAAACAGCACCGATGTGTTTAAACACACAGAGAATGAAGAGGCCAAGTAGGACAGAATGCCGAAAGACCCCAAAAATCATGTCAACAAAAATGGAGCAAGGATGCTATTTGTGAATCTACTTCATAAAAGACTTATTTTGTTACTTCAGTAACATATCTTTTCTACAGAATTTTAAACGTAGGAGATTACTTAAGCCTCTCTTTGCTGCATATCTAAAGCTACAGGAAGTCCAGCCGCCATGTACTCTGCTTTTATTAGGTTGAGCATATCCAGATGATTTTAATAAAGTTTTAAAAGGACATTAGTTTCCTGCTATTTCAATCAAAACCATTTGCAAGATGAATTTAAAGCAATAGATCTATTTCTTGTCAACACATGCCCTCTTTATCCAAATATGTCATGTTTTTATAATACCCAACTAAATAATACACAAACACAATCATACACTGCATATATATATGAGAAAAAAATGTCATTGTTGTTAATGTTAAAGGATGAAGAAATGGAGAGTGTGATGGTTGCCATGATATGCTGTCCAGGTTCTCCTTCAGCACTGAAGTTCTTGTTACCTCAACTGCTGAGAGTTTGGAGTGTTAGCTATAGGAGTTCCTCCCTAGGAATTGTCCTAAGTTATACCTGTTCTCTAGGGAGAGCTCACAATCCACTGACTAGTCAGTTTGGTATGTCAGTATGGGAGGACAGGGAGAGGTCTATGAAGGCCTGGCCCCCTGATGTCAGGTGACTTTCAGGACCATGCCAGTAGGAAGCACCTGAGAGCTTCCTTGTGACTGCCCTGTAGATTAGTATCTCCGTGGGCCAGTTCTACTTCTAGCAATCTCCAGGGTTTAATCTCAGAGCACTGCATACAAATCTTCACCTGGGAGCCAGTTGCTCAGGGAATCCAATGTAAGATGGTGAAGAATGTTTCTTTCCAATTTCTCCCACATGATTTCATTTTAAACTTCCTATTATGGAAATATGCAAGCATACACAAAAGCCAAGAAAATAATATAACTCATCAACCTTATCAACTTCTTGCCATTCTTATTTCATCTAATCCATTTAAAAAATCTGTGTTCTTTTAAAGTAAGTCATTTCACCCATAAATACTTCAATATGTTTCTAGCATGTAAAGATATTTTAAAGTACTAACAACAATGCTATTATAACATATAAAATTAACCATAAGTCCTTAAAACCATCTAATACCTAGCCGTGTTCAATATTCCTCCACTGTTCCCAAAATGGTTTGTTTGTTTGTTTGTTGTTTGTTTGTTTGATTGTTTTTAAAGTGCACGTTAATTTGTAAGTTTTTATTCCTACTTCGAGGATTCACCTTCAGGTAATCATGAGCCCGAGCCAAGCCCCTAACCATGGCCGTCTACCTTGTCTTCTAGTCTCCATTCTCAAAGCCTTTGTTTTTGTTGTCAGGTCAGTTTACTTAAGTTCAGCTCTGCTGTTAATATTCCACCAAAAATAGCATTGTTTCTCAAAGTATGATCTATGGAACACTAGTCTGTCAGCTGCTTTCTGAGAAAAAAAAATAATACAGTGGTATTCTGTGATCAAATAAATCTGGGAAATGCTGCAAATTTTATCCTATTCTTGGATATTCATAATGCACACTAGCTCATTGAAGGCTCTGAACAGTCCTGCAGTAAAGAACCCATCAAATATTTTAATCAGTATTTTTCCAAACCTATTCAGCCACGCAACACTGTTTAACACCTGTTAACATCCCATAGAAACTACACTCTGTGGAAAATCCCTTGGCAATCACCGGCTTCCTGGAATGGCATTCAAGGGTTTCTGTAGTCAGACCCCAGCTATATTCTCCATGTACTAAGTCTAGAATTTTCTTTTCACTTTTCTTCTTTTGCCCTTCGGTTTTCTCTGCCTTAGACAGTCTTTTCTTTCAGCCTCTTTCTGTTGAAATTGATCCCAGAACATGCTTCAAATCCCAGATTCTCTAAGAAAACTTATACAAATCTCACAACAAGAAATTTACCTGTACTTTCTCTGAATTCTCAAAGTACCTGTGCAATGCATAGTAGTGATGGAGACATCAAGCTCAGAATACTGTTTGGTAGGTTACCAGCAATAGGAATTTCTCGTTAATGCAGATGCTATTAAATCTAAGGTCTTGAAGTCAAGGATTGTGTAGAATTAAACTCTGTAGTTTCTGATTAATCTTATACAGTTTTGAGTCCAGTAGGTCTTGATTTGTGTTTGCTGTATTGTTATACTTGACTGTTGACAGAAATTCTGGATAATGCATTACTTTTGTAACATATTAATGAGATAAATTATCTGTGCCTTTGGAAGGGAATTTTATGCTTTAGACTATGATAACTCATTTTAGTTGTGCCCTTATATACTATATGGGCTTTGGAAAATTGCCTGCCTTTTCTGGACCTCAGCTTCTAGCTTCGTGAAATTTAAGGGATTGGGCTAAACCAATGACTCTCAAAAATTTTTAAACCATCAAGAACTCTTAAAAAATAGTTCTCCCATGATTTGACAGACTTTTTTAAAAAAGAAAACAGCAGCCCTAGCAGTGTGCCTCAGTTGGTTGGAGCATTGTTCTGTACACCAAAAAGGTTGGAGGTTCAATCTCTGGTCAGGGCACATGCCTAGATTGCAGGTTCGATCCCCCATCTGGGTGCCTACCAGAGGTAGCTGATCCATGTCCTCCCCCCTTTCTCTCTCTGTCTCTCTTTCCCTTCCCCTCTCTCTAAAATCAATAAACATATTCTCAGATGAGGATTAAAAAAGAAAAAGCAGCCCTAGTTGGTGTGGCTCAGTGGATTGAGCGTGGGCCTGCAAACCGAATGGTCACTGGTTTGATTCCTAGTCAGGGCACATACTTGGGTTTCAGGTCAGGTCCCTGGTTAGGGGTGTGCAAGAGGCAACTGATCAATGTTTATCTTTCTCTCTTTCTCCCTCCATTCCCCTCTCCCTAAAAAATAAATAAATATAAATAAATAAATAGATAAAATCTTTAAAACAATGAAAAAGCAAATAGCACTAACTGAAGATATATTCAATGATTTTTCCTGATCATAGTCATATAAAAACTTGAAAATTCTATTTGCTTGTTCAATCATATTACAAATAAGTGGACGAATTTCCCCTAGTATTTCTATAATATTGAACCACAGTGTTTAGACACAGATTGTAAACCAACTTTTATTGATATATAAGAAGCATAAGTTGGCAACCACTGCTCTTAATAATTTTTATGGTGCCTTTTTGCTTAAAAATCCTCTGATGCTCTGAGATAAATCAAGAGATTCAAAATTCTGTTTTTGCATAGTTTACTCACTTTGATCTATTTATGTAGCTTGTGGTATTGTAAAAAGGCTGAAGCCATGGAACCCGGTGTAGAGGGGCAGGCCTCTCAGCCTGAGTGGTAAACATCATTTAGACAAATGAGGCAACCAGAGAGTGGGGTAAGAACAGTGATGTGGTGATGTGGACAGAAGAGATTGGTGTACAGAACCAAACACAAGATTGGTGTACAGAACCAAACACAAGAGACACATCTCTCTTGTGTTTGGTTCTGTACACCAGAGAAAGATTAGTACTTTGGGGAATGTATATGTGTTGTGTGCACATATTTGTACTGGGTAATGATATAAAATACATTTCTAGCTATGTGTTGAGGTCAAAAAATTGGCTCAACATTACTTCACTCTTCAGGAAGCTTTCTTACAAATGTCTGCTACAAGTCACTATGGGAACCAGGTGGTAGACATCAACAAAGAAGCATAAATCCATGCCACTCACTAAAACATGGGGCTCAAGAAAGCATGCCCTATTGCTGATAAGTTACAATCCACAGACAATTTCAAATTTAAAGAGAGGCTTCTCTCAGAAGGCTCAGAAATGGGTTGCTTCAGAAAGATACATCAGTTTAATGCATTTCATGTTTCTCAGTGGCAGTCCTGGGCCATTTCTGTGGTGTTAGATATTTGTGGTCTCCTCAACTTCCTGTGGTTCAGTCACTTTTTTGCTTAGTATCTACCACGGGAGAGCTGGGACCTGCCATCTGTGCTGGGGACTTCAAAGATGTGTTTTGTTTTACATTCTGTTACAGTGAAGTCAATACAAATTGTTTTTATGTTGTTTAAAATTTTTTATTTTACTTGTTGTTGGAAGGGGGAGAATAAGAGGAGTGAACAAGTACCAGCTACAATTTAATATGGTGTTGGCTTGACTTGAAAAAAAATAGTCCAACAGATGTTAGTTAGTTTTGATTCATTGTTTTCTGTGGGAATCTACTTTTTAATATTCTTCAAATTCTATTTAGATCCAGATTTGTCTCAGTAGGGGAAAATGCTAAATTTCCATTTAGATATATTCAGTTTAACAGTGGCAATGTGCCATACCTTTCTTTCCTTATTTTTTTAGAAATACCACAAATACTTCCTTGAGCTTGAGGCTGACCTGAACTTTATTTAATAGTCTTTCAAAGGTCAACCAAGAGGCATTATTTCTCAGGGAGGAGAAGGCTCTCAGAGTTTAGAGGGAACTAGAAGAGACTTTAGCATATACTTAATCCAATTCCTACTAATTTTTCAGGTGAAGCTGTTGAGCTTCAGATAAGTGACAGGAATTGCCCAAGAACACGAGCTCAATGATGGAAGAGCTGGACCTAGAACTGAGCTCAGGAGGATCAGACAAGACCCCTTCCATTTGGCCTCACTGTCTCTTCAAGTGCTGGGCTAAAGCTCCTTCAAGACGATGGTTTCACAAAAACATTGGTCATGCAAATCACATAAAAGTCACTGTACATTTTGTCCCTGGCAAGAAAATTTCAAACATAATTGATGTTGTAGAACTGGACATTTTATTTATTGGTTAATTGAGTTTATTATTATAATAGGAATCTCCAGAGAAAATTAGTAGTCTATTAAAGTTAGTTACTGTGATGGATGATAAGATAGAAGGAAGTTTCCTAAGAATAGTTAATGTTTTGTATCTGATATATAGAATGTTTTTCTCTTAGAATTATGATTATTTTAGCGTGTAAATTATAATCAGAGGAATTATCTAAATCACACACTGGAAGTGGGGTTTAAGGAAGGAAATTTTGTAATAATTGAGACCAGCGTTTTTCAACTTTGGCACTATTAACATTTGGACCTGACAATTCTTTGTTATGAGGGGTGGGGCTAACCCGTGATTATAAAATGTTTAGCAGCATCCCTGACCTTTACTCAGTAAGTAGGTGCTAGTAACACACCCACTATTTTGATAACCCAAAATGTCTCCAGACCTTGCCAAATGTCCCTCAGGGGTTGAAATTGACCCTAATTGTGAATCACTAATTTAGACACATCTAAGTCTTTAAGGGAATATTTCCTTTATTAAGAGAGAAGGAGAAGGAAAGGAAGAGAGAGAGAGAGGGAAAGAGAGAAAGAGAGAGAGAAGGAGGATGAGAGAATGGGGTATTATTCTTTCTGATTATAAATGTAGTAAGTACTAATAAAATATGGAAACAGAGGTTATTTCAATAATATCAAATTATCTCAGGTAAGTCTCAGCATGTTGTCAGAGTCAACAAAGTAACAAGTATGACATCCAAAAATCAATGAAAATAAATTTAGCTTTCTACCAAAATCTCCCCAAGAGATGTGGGAACAAGAAGTATAGTTTGTGACCCTTGAAATTCCTTTAAATCTCTTTAATCTTCTATTAGTTTCTTTATCTATAGCAGTTGCTCTTTCACAATCTCTCTTCTTTTCCCTCTAACTCAACCCCAAATTCCAGCCCTTGCTAGTTTTTCTGTCTCCTCTTCCTGGCCCTACATTAGTACTTATGGACTTGATTCTTCCACTTGTGCTTCTCTGGGTTTTCTGGTTATGTAATCTGTTGCTGTATTTCTGCCTTACCCATCACCTAGATCCAAACAACATAAGGCCTGGAGCTCAGACAAATAGTAAATCTTCCTTGGAATATTCTGAGACAAGGGGAAGGTTTAAGCCCTTATACAGGACTATTTTTATGCCAGTCATACTAAAAAGAATAGGATGGATAGTGATTCTACTACTCAGTAACCTCACAGTTAATAATCTGTTAGATGTCTAGGTAGGTGGTTTTGACATCTGAAGCTATAGGAAGAGAATCAAGATGAAAATACATAGTTTTTATTTCCCAGTTATGGAAGGAAAATAAGATGACTCGACCTCTTCTTCTACATCCTATTTTCCATTGAATTATGAGGCTGAGTCTAGGATGTTTTAGTTTTATATGGGACCATCATCAACATCATCATCATCATCATTTATTAAGTACTTACTATGTGCCACAGAACAAGTATTTTATAAAAATTTCATACTTAAATTTCATTACAAATAGTAAACAGGTGCTATTAATATTTCCAATTGACTGGTGAGGAAATTGAGTCACACAGAGGTTATGTGAGCTCTCCAGGATAACATAACTATTAATTTTTTACCTGTAAATCAGGGGTCCCCAACCTCTGGGTTGCAGACCAGTGCTGGTACAGGCCTTTTAGGAACTGGGCCTCAAAGCAGGAGGTGAGCTTGAATGTAATGCACTTGAATCATCCCCAAAACATGCCCCCTGCCACTGCGACCCCCTGGTGCCATGAAAAAATTTTCTTCCACAAAACCAGTCCCTGGCGCCAAAAAGATTGAGGACCATTGCTGTAAGTGGAAGAAAAATTCCCATGTTCTGGAATTCACCTCTGTCTTTGCCATGAGCATGTCTTTGAACATTGGCTGTGGTAGGTAGGTGGCCAGGTGAGGCAGGAGGAGGGCTGCTTAGGTGGGCAATAGGAAACATTTTGCCCATGATCTCTATTGTTCCTATCCAAATATTCTTCTTCATGCATGTCATCCATGCATGCTCTAGCTTTGTTTGGGGATGTCTTATGGTCTTGCTACTCCAAGTATACCCCACAGACCTGCAACATCAATGTCACTTGGGAATTTGTGAGAAATTTGGGCTGAACTCCAGACCTATTGAATAGTTTCCCAGGTGATTTAAACACAGTACCCTTAAAATACTAGAAGGTGGTCCTAATACAAAGCTTCTATGGTCCAGTGGTTCTTAAAAGAATATACTTCAAGTTCACTTGGAAGAATTGAGAAAAAACAGTTGCTAGGCCTCCTGTTTGCTCTTTTGGGTTCAGTAGATATGGGATGGGGTCCAAGGATTTGCATTTCTGACAAGTTCCAAAGTGAGCACAGTCTATGAACTGCTACAGTCAAATAAATTGAGAAGCTGCTAAAAATTAAACCAAATTAAATAGTTGGTTTTGAAACAGGTCTCAATTTTCTTGCCTTATAAAACCATTTTATTTTGGGAGCAGTTGACAAAATATCACTAGAGATTAGGTACCATATAATGAACTTTGGGGACCACTGCTCTACAAACAGTAAGGTCTGGAAATTTAGACAAAAAAAAAAAAAAAGCTGAATGACCTCTTCAGTTGGGTGAGGGGTACTTTTGGTTTGGTGTAATATCAGCACAGCTGTTGTGTCTTGTAGCAAATGAATAGCACATTTCTCCAAAGGATTTGTGCAGATTGAAAATAAATTATAAAATATTGAGATTCACATAACATAGACAAGCGATTAAAAAGGGACAAAAATACATCTGCAATGACATTTGAATTGCTGTTTCATCTCCTCTACTGAAATTCAAGCCAAGAATAAAACATTGATTAAATAGAGAGCATTGACATTTTACTCCTGTGGTGCTGGATACCAGCCTAGACAAAGAGCTGGTTAAATTCAAAAGACAAAGAGTCCTTTTGTGAGGCAGTAAGTTCATCTGGGAGAAATATTAAATGAAGTCTCAAAGGAGAGAGTTCTCCAATGTCTTTACCTACAACACTCATTGAGAGGCAATAGAAAAAATCACATTTAGAATGTATGGGGGTCAGAGGATGAAGGAATTGGGATACACATAAACCTGAACTTTTCCCTCTAGTGAAGGAAATTTATACTAGGAAGTGAAACTCACAATGAACAATGAGATATGAGTAAGCAGTTACATTCTTCTGAGCAAACAAAACATAAAATATCAATTTTATCATATTTTCTATGGGTAGGAGATATAGCAGTGGACAAAATAGACATTTTTTGTCTCTTCAAAGAACACACATTGTAATACAGAATACAGGCTCAAAATAATAAAACAATAAATCAATTAATTGTTATGTTTGGATAAACAAGGAGAAGAAATGGAGAATAACAGGTTTTAGGTAGATTTGCTTTAGAAAGTGTGCTCAGGGAAAGTTTCTCTAATGACTTATTTGAACTAGGAAGGAAGGGAATAGAAGTGACCCATAATAAATGTTTGGGTAAAAAACATTCGGGAATCCAGGATAGTGTATGAAAAGGACTGTAATTGGGAAAGAAATATATGTGTTTATGGAACTGAAAAGTTAATTGAACACTTGCTTTGTAAAAGTGACTACACTGAGTTATATGTGTGATTATGAGAGTGAGTGCCTAAGCATGTAACTTTCTGAAGAGGGGGATGATAGTATTCAAGATCAAGTTAGACCTTGGCCTCCTGATTTTGGCCATTTCTTTTCCCATGTTTCATTCACTCAGTCCCAAATGCTACAAGCTGGTTTCTACCATGTTGATACAGAACAAACAGGTTATTTGACCAGCCCCAGTTCTATGTGTAGAATCACGTGTAATGGTAGTGACTGTTTTTCTTGCTAAAATATTCTATTATACCCCCTGCCTGTTTTTAAGAGCTATTCTGACATTCAGGCTAAGTTCAATTTTGGGCAAAAAACTCTGACAATTTAAAGTTGCTCAACAACTTTAAATCTTTTTTTGTTTCATACATTATTGTTGTTCAATTACAGTTATTTGCATTTTCTCTCCACCACTCCCCCAACCCCATCCAAACCCACCTCCCTCCCTTGCTTCCACTCCCCCCACTTGGTTTTGTCTATGTGTCCTCCTTTATAGAAGTTCCTGAAAACCTTTCTCCCCACAGTCCCCTCCCCCCTCCCCCCTGGCTATTGCTAGATTGTTTGTAATTGTTTGTAATTTTTTCTTTTGTTAATTATGTTCCAGTTAAAGGTGAGATCATATGGTATGTGTCCCTCACTGCCTGGCTTATTTTGCTTAGCATAATGCTCTCCAGTTCGATTCATGCTGTCCCAAAAGGTATAGCTCCTTCTTTCTCTCTGCTGCATAGAATTCCATTGTGCAAATGTATCATAGATTCTTGATCCACTCATTTGTATATGGGCACTTAGGTTGCTTCCAGCCCTTGGCTATTGTAAATTGTGCTGCTATGTGGGTGCATATGTTCTTTTGGATAGGTGTTTCAGGGCTCTTAGGATATAATCCCAGCAGTGGAATTGCGGGTCAAAAGGGAGTTCCATTTTTATTTTTCTGAGGAAATTCCATAGTGTTTTCCACAGTGGCTTCACCAGTCTGCATTCCCACCAACAGTGCATTAGGGTTCCCTTTTCCCCACATCCTTTCCAACACTTGTTTGTTGATTAGTTTATGATCGCCATTCTGACTAGTGTGAGGTGGTATCTCATTGTGGTTTTAATTTACATCTCTCTGATGGCTAGTGATGCTGAGCACCTTTTCATATGTCTCCAGGCCCTCTGTATGACCTCCTTGGAGAAGATTCTGTTCAAGTCTTTTGCCCATTTTTAAATTGGGTTTTTTGTCTTCCTGGAGTGGAGTCATGTGAATTCTTTATATATTTTGGAGATCAAATCCTTGTCTGAGGTATCATTGGCAAATATGTTTTCCCATATAGTTGGTTCTCTTTTCATTTTAATGGTGTTTTCTTTAGCCATTCAACAACTTTAAATCTTTAAGGAAGCTTATCATATCTCTTCATAGTAGTACTACAATAAGAAATGAAAGAGGCTTTGGACCAACATTGGGAAATACTGAGTCCATGAGTTGTATGATGACTCAAATTCATTCTCCTGTTATATATTGTTATATAAGAGTTTCAGATCAATAGATGTATTAGGTAGATTCTGAATATAAGAAATTACTGCTTGAGGTATTTAATAAAGTACAACTAAAGATTTCTTAACCCCAGACTTACAAAAATCAGTATGCAAAGGATATAAATGTATCTAGAAACAATTTTGGTAGAAAAACATTTTAGAAAGTAAATGTGCAAAAAGATTGTTTTAGTATTATTTAATATAACTAAAACAAAAATAGAAAGTGTGCAAAAAGATCCCAAAATGGTGGAGTTAAATATCAAATTGTTTTACTCAAGTCTCACAGGGTGTTTATTCCTGAAAGACAAGGGGGTTGGCAAGTGAATTCAATGAAAGCAAAACAGCTCAGTTTTATAAAAAGAAAGGATTTATCTTTCCTCTTGTGATTTCCAATACTGTGAATCTGAGCGTTTACCTTCTAAGAAGTTCAAATCCTTGAAATAGAAACTCTCCCACTGAACCCAGGTCATGTGATTGCTTCATCAATCAGAAGTCCCAAATATTACACTTGCTATATGCTTTTAAGTGGCATCAAGTTATTCAAGGCTGGCTGAAATCATTCGAAGAGGCAAAAATCTGCTTTTTCTTTTCTTTCTTTTTTTCTTTTTCTACAAATGGCATGACTGTGTAATCAGACCCAGCCAAATATGGCTTGTGTTGTTAAAGGAATCATCTCCTCATTAAAAACAAATCTTAATGGGCCTAATTTGAAGGCTGCTTTTGTCTGTAACTTGATCAAGAGGTAATGACTGTGAACTATGCTAAGCAGAGAGAGAGTCAAAGAAAGTCAGACATTAAACAGTGCTGATTACAGTCACATTAGAGTGCTTTGATATGCAAATGAAGTGCATGAGGCAAAAAAGTAAAAATATAAATGGGCTTGCCTTTATTTTATTTCTGGATTCTTTCCTTAGGGCATGTCAAAAATCTAAATCTAAGAAATGATTCAGTTTGAGACACATAAAATTATTCTTTTTAGGGCCTTAGTCTCTTTAGTTGTAAAGTGGGGATAATAATATCTACAATTATTATAATAGGTTGGTTATAAGGATTAAATGAGTTAATATGTGAAGCATTTAGAACAGTATCTGGGTTTCTAATCCATCCAGCACATAGCTAATGATAGCTGTAAGGTTTAGCTATTATTATTAATCTTCTTATTAGTGGGATTTTTTTCTATTTTATATCAATAAGAATACTAGTCGTAGACTCACAGAATTTTGGAACTGGGAAAACTTTACGTTATTGTTTCCAGAACTGTACTCCATGAATATCCACTGTTATTTAAGATATTTGTAATATGAAAATGCGTTTGTGTTCCATAATTTTGGGAAATGCTAGGTTAAATGAAATAAAAACCATTTCACCAGAGGGCCTCCAGAACCTTTAATATACCAGAATGCGGATCTCAAAGAGGGTGTTATCCTTCTCAGTGTTTCCTAAATGTATTTGACCCCAAACCTATTTTTCATAAAATGTCTCATAACCCCTAAGGAAAATTATTTCTTAAAGAAAATTATGGATGACAACTCAATGATGTCTAAAGGGGACCAGAACTTCTCCTATGCCCTGGGCTAGTTACAGGCAGTCCAGACTTAAGCCTGGGTCTGCTGGTGCCTTCTCGAGGATGCTGTGCATTAAGCTCACAGCTCATTCTCTCCTGCATTTATGTAGAAAACGATCTTGAGTGAAATAAGGAGTAAAACCTGCTGGTTAAAATCATAGACCTTGTTTAAGTGCCACTTCCCACTATGATCTCATGCAAGTTATTTCACTTTCCTGGACTTACTTTTTTTCTCCTCTGAAAATGGGGTTAAATACTTCACCTGCCTTGTGGGGTGATTGAGAATTTAAATGACATATATATAAAGCACATACATTAATTATAAACAATTTATCATCGTTCCTGGTACATACTAAATGCACAAACTATGTTGTCATTTATTGATAAATACTGTTTACTAAAGGAGACAGATCCCTTAGTAGGAAAGGGAGATCTGATGATGATTTTTTGTTGTTAACTTCTTTTTAAGAGTTTGCCAGCAGAGCTCCTCTATAATGCTCTACTGTGAGCAATGCTAGGAAGCACTCAATACCACTGAACCAGCTCTGTACAAATCACCACCTCACCCTTTCCATCAGATGGCCAATAGAAACAGGGGCTGGAGGAGATTCTAGCCTAGGCTTGGGGTCTTCAGATTCTACTGGAGGAATTTTTCAGACAGGAAGCATTCAAAGACCCCAGACTTACTCAGTCAAGCTCAGAGTGCCATAGTGTGATATACGTC
>PVJI01032042.1:0-12598 GCA_004026765.1 Micronycteris hirsuta
GCAAAATACAACCAGAGAAACAAATTATAACCAGAGACATTGAAATTTAGAACAATCTGGCAGTAACCAGAGGGGAGGGGGAAGGGGAGAAGGGGGACAAGGGTATTCAGGAACTGCTACAAAGGACACATGGACAAAACCAAGGGGGAGGGTGGAAGCAAGGGAGGGAGGTGGGTTTGCCTGGGGTTGGGGGTGGGGGTAAATGCAGACAACTGTAAGTGAACAACAATAAAATAATTTTAAAAAAAGTATTTAGGTTTTACCTCAATAAAAATATCTGTGTGTGTGTGTGTGTGTGTGTGTGTGTGTGTGTGTATGTACACCCCCTCCCAAGGTATGAACTACGTTCATCTCAGTATAAATGGAACTGTAGGTATCTTTAAATGTTTTTTCTTTTGCTTGTCTTTATTTTGTAACATTTTTGTAATCATTATATAAGTGTTAATTTTTAAACTGTAATTTCATTTCAGGAAAATAGGAAAGTAAAGAGAATCTTCAGACTTGGGGTCTGAGAAATAACCATTGTAAAGAAGTGTGGTACAAATTACTTACCCCTTTTTCTATATATGTTTACTGCTTTTATTTTGAGGCTTTCCTACTTTTCCTTTTTTTAGGCGTACATGACAAAGAAGTGATTATGTGCAAGGATTTAATTAAATATGTTTATACTGAGAATTATTATAATTAATAGAACATAGTTCCATTGCATATTTTACCATGCAGGTCTAATGAGGGAGTTTGGGAAAGGAAAATTTTGATACATGTAATTTATTTATTTTTTCCCGTTATGACCAGGACTATAACCAAAACAAATGTGTGAAAGGTGACAGAGAAGAGGGGACCTTTGGTCTCATAAGAATGCCCTGCCTTCTGCAGCTCTCTTTCAGAAGACCAAGAAGGTGACTCACCAAACTGTATATTTCCGGGGTCAGTTCAAGAATCTGGGGCATTCATTTCCATGTCTGTCTGGATAAGACTGGAAACAACCATTCAGTTTTATGAATCTCACTGGACAGTATGGATTTACTGTAATTATTCCAGCCAGCATGCCCTGTGGTGGTCATTACCTTGCAGATGTGTCAGAGGAAAATGTACAAATATGGCAGTGACTGTAAAACTGGCACATAGCATTTATTAATCCTGAAGAAAAGTATATGTACTATTTTTCAATATGATTACTATAGATGTGCTAGAACTATTTCTTGGAAACAAACCTTTTTATTACTTTTGTGTGAATTTATTTAATAAAACCGTTTTGTCTGTTGTGTCTAAGGGAAGTTCCAGAAGTTAGGTATTTAATTTTAAATATGTGAGGAAACTCTTAATGAATAATTCAAAATAAAAGTAGCCAAAAAAGCACAGAAATCTGGGAATTCACATGTTAAAATATGTGAAAAAATATTCATGAGTGAATTTGTGGTAGCAGTAACATTTTAAATTTCTAAAGGCTTATCCTGTATATATATAAAATATGCCTCAGCACCCATTTTTATAAGTATCATTTGACTATTAATACTAGATTATATAGTCTCAGCCTTACTTCTATATTTGCATTATTTTGTAATTTTTTATTGCTATTTTTAAAGGGTTAAATAACTTGTACACTTCTACATTAATGCAATAAGGACCTGCTAGGAAGTTGCCTCAAATGCATTTGAATTGTGTATTAAAGCTAACATGTCAATATATATGTCTTTGTGTATGTTCAGTCATATTGGTCTGTGAAGTTACTTGGTAAGGAAATACTTTTGGTACAGTTTTGTGTCCCAGGAAATGTGTGTGTTTTAAATCCTTTCTAAATACACAGTGAGGTTAATAAAGAGGATTGGCTTTTTTCTAATTTAATAGATTTTTTTTTCATTGAAAGCTTCGTAACAGTTATTACCCTGGAAAGAACTATTACACTGATAACCTGTCTTTATAATTGGAAGTCATTTAACTGTTTTTGCTAAAGAAAGAAATAAAATGGCAATAATGGAATTAGCTAAAGAAGATTGGATTTCTTTTATGTGAAATTTATTATTATTTGTTCTTAAATACTAGTGTAAAAAGATACAACTCCTATCTTCTGTAATTATTATACTCTTTGACATGGTTATTTACAATTATTTTAAAGGGGTAGGATTAATTCAATTATATTTTGGTACATAATTTTCATCTAATTTTTACTAAAAAGTTTGACTTTGTATAATTTTTATACTGTTAAAATATCTTTCAGTTATATCTGCTAAACATTTTCATGGAATCACCTCTTCACGTTCATGGTTATGGAATTATGTTTATAAAATTACTTTTGTACATGTTAATTTAAGAGTTTTATTTTGCTTGTCTGTTGATCACTTAGTACCTGTTTTGATTTGCAAAAGAAGATACTATTCCTAGGTGTCCACAAGGAATTGGTTACAGGACTTCCTGCTGATACATAATCTACGACCACTCAAGTTTTTTATATAAAATGGTATAGCATTTGCATATAACCTGCACACATCCTCCCATATACTTTAAACCTCTAGATTACATACAGTACTTAATACAACATAAGTGCTATGTAAGCAGTTCTTATACTGTATTGTTTAGTGAATAATGGCAAGAAAAAATGTTGGCACATGTTCAATACAGATGCAACCATCATAGGACTAACAACATGTCAGCAACAAAATAACTTTTAAATAGACTTTAAAAAGAAAAATGTTATTAGAGATAAAGAGGGACATTTTATAATGATAAAGGTGTCAATCTGTTACAAAAATATAAACATTATAAGCATGTGCAGAGAACCAAGATACATGAAATGCAAACTGACAGAAATGAAGAATATTCAAAAATAGTAGTTAGAGACTATACCCCATTTTCTTTTCCTTTATTTCTTTATTTTTCAATTACATTTATTATACAATACTAGATTTCAATACTATATTAGTTTAATGTGTACAACATAGTTATTAGACATTTATATAACTTACAAGTGATCCATTTTTGTTTTTTGCACGTATCTGTCCAGTTTTCCCAACACTATTTATTGAAGATACTGTCTTTATTCCATTGTATACTCTTGCTCCTTCTGTCATTGATTAATTGACCACATAGGTATGGGTTTATTTTTGGACTCTTTATTCTGTTACATTGATCTATATGTATTGGTTTGTATGCCAATACTGTGCTGTTTTGGTTACTATAGCTTTGTAGTGTAGGTTGATATCAGGTAGCATGATACCTCCAACATTTTTTTCCTCAAGATTGCTATGGCTACTCGGGGTGGGGAAGGGGGTGTTGCTTTCATAGAAATTTTAGGATTATTCTAGTTCTGTGAAAAATGTCATGCGTATTTTGATAGGGATTGCATTGAATCTGTAGTTTGCTTTGAGTAATACAGACATTTTAATGGTGTTAATTATTCCTTCCATGAGCACCATATAGCCTTCCATTTATTTGTATCTTTAATTTCTTTCTTCAGTGTCTAATAGTTTTCTGAGTACAGGTCTTTTACTTTCTTGGATCAATCTATTTCTAGGTATTTTATTCTTTTTGATGCAATTATAAATGGGATTTTTAAGAAATTTCTCTTTCTGATAGTTCTTTGTGTATAAAAATGCAGTCAATTTCTGAATATTAATTTGGTATCCTTCCACTTTACTGAGTCCATTTATTTTTATTGTCTTTTGGTGGAATCTTTAGGGTTCTCTTTAGGGTATCATATCATCTGCAAATAACAGTTTGACTTCTTTTTTTCCTATTAGGATGCCTTTTTTTTCTTGTCTGATTGCTGTGGCTAGGATATCCAATATTATGTTGAATAAAGGTGGTAAAAGTAGACATCCTTGTCCTGTTTCTGATCTCAAATAAAAAAATTCAGCCCTTCACTGTTAAGTATGTATGATATTAGCTTTGAGTTGGTCATATATGACCTTTGTTATGTGAAGGTGTGTTCTGTCACCATTTTGCTGAGAGTATTTTTTGTCAGAAATGGATGTTGGATTTTGTTAAATGCTTTTCTGCATCTTTGATGTAATCATACGATTTTTATGCTTTTGTTTATGTGGTGTATCATGTTGATTTTTGGACATTGAACCAACTTTGCATGTGAGGAATAAATTCCACTTGATCATGTTGTATGATCTTTTTTAATGTATTACGGAATTCATTTTGCTAATTGTTGAGGATTTTTGCATCTATTTTCATTGGGAATATTGGCCTGTGATTTTCTTTTTTTGTAGTGTCTTTGTCTGGTTTTGATACCAGGTATACCCCATTCTCAACAATGGAACTACTAGACCAACTAACAGATGAGACCAAGAACAGAGTGGAAGACACTACATAAGTCAAGCAGACTTCACAAACATATAAAAGATTTCATCCAACTCTGTTATACATTCTTTTTTAAAACAGACTTTATTAATTTTCAGGGAGAGGAGAAGGGAGGGAAAAAGGGAAAGAAACATCAATCGGTTTGCCTCCTGCACACCCCCAGCCAGGGACCAAGTCTCCAACTAAGGCACATACCCTGACCCGGAATCAAACTGACAACCTTTGGGTGCCTGGGCCTATGTTCAGTCAACTGAGGCACACCAGCAGGGCCAATATTACACATTCTTAAGCACACATGGAACATTTTCCAGGATAAACCATAGGCTAGGCTATAAAACAAACCAAAAATTTTAAGAAGATAGAAGTAATATAAAGTACGTTCTCTGGTCAAAAGGCAATCAAATTTTAAATAATAGGGAAACAAATATGTGAAAATTAAACAGTACACTCCTAGGTAGCCAGTGGATCATAGTAGAAATCAAAAGGAATTCAGAAAATAGTTTGAGATGAATGAAAAGAAACCACACCAGAAGTTACAGGACGCGTTGCTTAAAGCAGTGCGTAGCGGAAAACTTAGTAACGATAACCACAATAAGAGGGAAGATCTCAAGTCAATAACTTAGTCTTTTACCTTAAGACATTGGAAAGCTAGAAAATTAAACCTAAACTAAGCAAAGAAAATAAACTTTAGTGTGGAAATGAATGCAATAAAATAGACTAAAAATAGAAAAGAAAAGCAGTGAAACCAAAACTTTTTTTTTAAAGTTCAACAATATTGAAAAACCTTTAGCTAGTTTGACCAAGAAAAAACGAATATATTAGAATAGTGAATATACTAGAATCAGAAATGAAAGAAGTACATTCCTGGCAACCTTACATAAGTAAAAAGGATTGTAAAAGAATATGGTGAATATATGTGAACAAATTAGACAGCTGAAGTGGACAAGTTCCTAGAGAGAGAAACTGCTGGAACTGACTAAAGAAATAGACATATGGCAAGTGAAGATTTTGAATCAGTAATTTAAAGAGGAAAAAAAAAAAAAGGAAAAGTGCCCCCAAAGAAAAGCCCAGGCTCAGAAGACTTTACCACTGAATTCTAGCAGACATTTAAAAAATGGATACCAATTCTTAACAAACTTCCAAAAAATTGGAGAGAATACTTCCCATCTCATTCTATGATGTCAGTAGTACCCTAATAAGCAAAACTGAAGACATCATAAAAAAACTACAGACCAATATCTCTATGAACGTGAATGCAAAAATGCTCAAAAATTGCTAGCAAATCTAGCAACATACAAAGAGTTACACACCCTGATCACATAGAATTTATCCCCAGAATGCAAGATTGGGTGGGTTAACATCTGAAAATCAGTTGCTGTAATACAGCATATCTATAGAATTAAAGATAATTACATAATCTTGTGCATAGATGCAGAAACTACATTTAACAAAATTCAGCCCATTTTTAGGATTTTAAATAAAACACTAAGTAGTAATAAGGGCTCTTCTTCAACTTGGTAAAGGTCTTCTATGAAAAACCCAGAGCTAACATCATACTTAATGGTGAAACTGGTTACTTTTATTCTAAAATAAGACAAAAATATCTTTTCTTGTTGACACTTTTATTCAACATTATACTGGAGTTTCTAGCTGGAGCAGTTAGGCAAGAAAAAGAAATTAAAAAGCTGGAACTATCTCTGCGTATGATAGACTCTTCTGTATTAAAAACCCTAACTAGCCCTGGTGTGGCTCAGTGGATTGAATGTCAACCTACGAACCAAAGGGTTGCCGATTCGATTCCCAGTCGGGGCACATGCCTGGGTTGCAGACCAGGTCCCCAGTAGGGGCACATGAGAGGCAACCACACATTAGTGTTTCTCTCCATCTCTTTCTCCCTCCCTTCCCCTCGCTCTAAAAATAAATAAAGTCTTTTCTAAAAATCTTTTTTAAAAAACCCTAACCCATTAAAAAACCACTCGAACTCAACTGAGTTCAGCAAGGTTGCAGATTCAAGATACACATAGAAAATCAGTTATATATATTTCTATATACCTGCAATGAGCAATCCAACATTGAAATGAAGAAAATGTCATTTACAATAGCATCAAAAAGGATAAAATTCTTAGTAATAAACTTAAATGAAAAGTATAAAACTTGTACTCTGAAAATTACATTATTGAAAGAAATTAAAGATCAAAATAAATGGGGAAAAAAATCTCATTTATGATTTGAAAGACTTGACACTGTTAAATGGAAATACTCTTTAAACTAATCTACAGATTCAACACAGTCCCTATCAGAATCCAACTGACTTTTTTTTCCAAAGTAGCAAGTCGAGTCTACAATTTGTGTGGAATTTCAAGTAATACAGAATAGCTGAAACAATACTGGAAAAAGAAGAACAAAGGAGGAGTTACACTTCGCAGTTTCACTACTTACTAAAAAGCAGTGGTAATTAAGGCAGTGTAATACTGGCACAAAGACAGGCATATCAATAAATGAAAGAATTTTGAGTTCAGGAATAAATCCATCCTTCTATGATCAGTTAATTTTCAACAAGGGTGTCAAGATCAACCAAAGGGGAAACAATCATCTTTTTGATAAGTCGTGTAGAGGCAACTAGATAGCCACATGCAAAAAGTATATTTGCACCCTTACCTCATACCATGTCCAAAATAAACTCAATGCATGAAAGGCCTAAGTATAAGCAAAAATTATAAACTACTAGAAGGGGTAAATCTTAATGATCTTGAATATGACACCACAAGCAACAGCAACAAAATGAAATAAGTTGGACCATCAAAATTACACTTTTTTTGCTTCAAA
The DNA here is from genome assembly GCA_004026765.1 of Micronycteris hirsuta. Taxonomy (NCBI): domain Eukaryota; kingdom Metazoa; phylum Chordata; class Mammalia; order Chiroptera; family Phyllostomidae; genus Micronycteris; species Micronycteris hirsuta. The sequence continues at coordinate 7,132 of PVJI01032042.1, forward strand.
AGATACTATCAAAGTGAGATGACAGCTAGCAGAATGAGAAAATACTTACAAATCATATATCTGATAAGAGACATATCTAGAATACATAAAGAATGCTTACAACCTAAGAATAAAAATCCAAATCAAAACATGATATTATTGACATAAAAACAGAAACATAATGAAACAAAATAGCCCAGAAATAAACCTACATAAATATGGTTAATTAGTTTATGACAAAGACACCAATAATGTACAATGAGGAATAGACAGTCTTCAATAAATGGTATTGAGAAAACTGGGCAGCCACTTGCAAAAGGATGAAACTGGTTAACTATCTTATACAATATACAAAAATTAAGTGGTTTAACAATTTGAACCTAAGACCTGAAACCATAAGACTAGAAGAAAACAGGTATCAGTCTTGGTGATTTTTTGGATCTGACTCCTAAAGCAAAGGCAACAAAACTAAAACAAGTGGGACTACATTGAATTAAAGCTTCTGCCCAGCAAAGGATAACGAACAATAAGAAAAGACTAGCTAACAAATGGGAGAAAAGATTTGCCAATCATTTAGCTGATAAGGGGTTAATATCTAAAATTTGTAAAGAACTCATACGAATCAGCCCGGCTGGTGTAGCTCAGTGGATCGAGCACGGGCTGGGAACCAGAGTGTCCCGGTTCCATTCCCAGTCGGGGCACATGCCTGGGTTGCGGGCCAGGTCCCCAATGAGGGCCATGTGAGAAGCAACCATACATTGCTCTTTTTCCCTCCCTTCTCCTTTCTCTAAAAATAAATTAAATTAAAAAAAAAAAAAAGAACTCATACGAATCAATAGAAGGAAAGAAAATCTGATTTTAAAATGAGCAAAGACTTTTTTTCCTTAAATACACTCAAAGGTCTGCAGGTCCCAGGTCTGTGGCACTGGCCTCAGTGTGCCCTGTGCTTTTTGCTGTGTGCTCGGTCCTAGGCTCAGCACTGGTGCTTGATTGGAATCTGCATTAACCTGGTGAATACCACTTGCCCACCCTGCTAATAACTTCCTGAGATCTCATCTCACCCAAATTGCATACAACCCTAGGCTTTTTCAGGGGCTGAGCTTTCTGGGCAGCCAGTAGGTGACAGTAGGCCTGAGGGTGCCCTATGCCTTTTTCTGAGGTGCTCTAGGCTGGGAATTGGTGGCAGCCAGCCTCGCTTTACAGTGTAGTCTTCCATGCACCTCCAGATCCAGCACAGGCAGCTCCCAACCATGGATCGCTTTGCAGCTCCTACCAGGTAGTCCAGGGCTGGTCACATGTAGTTGACCTTGACCTGCACTGAAACCTCCCTGCTCCCCACCAAGAGGTCCCAGAACTAACACCTGGTGGCCAGCTTCAGACCACAACAGAGCACCACCCAATCAGCCCCACAAGTGGCTTTTCTGAAGTGTGGGCCACTGGGGCAATTCCTGCTCCATGGGTCAGCCCTCACACAGTACCTCATACTCTGGTCCTGGCCAATTCTCACAGCCAATCAGCATGAGGGTCAATCCCATGCCAACAGCAACCAAAGCTCAACAACAGGAAGGCACACACAACCTACACAAAGGATATTCCTGGAACACCTGGCTCAGGTGATCAGGGCGACTGCACAGCGGGGCCCCACAGGACAACCAGTACATAAGGCTAATCTGCCAAGACTGGGGGACCCAGCAGAACTACCGAATACATAGAAACAAATAAAGGCAACCAAAATAAGGAGACAGAGAAACATGTCTCAAATGAAGAAACAGGAGAAAACTCCAGAGAAAGAACTAAACTAAACGGAAACAAGCAATTGATAAGACACAGAGTTCAAAACACTGGCTGTAAGGATGTTTGAGGAACTCAGAATTTCAACAAAAAGATAGTAAGCATAAAAAGGATATTGAAGCCATACAAAAGAACCAGTCAGAAATGAAGAATACAATAGCTAAAATGAAATGAGCACTAGAAATAATCATGAGCAGATAGATGAAGCAGAGCACCAAATCATGATTGGATTTCATATAATAGTGACTTGGAAGACAAGATAGCAGAAAACAATCAGAACAGCAAATAGAAGAACAAAAGACATGAAAAAAAGATGTTTTATGCAAATGGAAACAAAAGAAAATCTGGAGTAGCAATACTTACATTAGACAAAATAGTCTTTAAAACTATGGCTATAATAGACAAATTAGACTACCTTCTTACAACATATACAGGCATAAACCCAAAAAGGACTGAAGACTTAAACGGATGACTCAAACCATAAAAAATTCCCAGAAGAAAACATAGGTAGTAAACACTCTGGGCCCTATTTCATGGGTATCTCGCAGTGGGGATGGTGGCAAGGGGAGTCTTCCTGCTGCGAATCCTGGGTTCCTCAGGTTCAGGGCATTAAAGAAACTCACCTCATTTTCCTTTTCTTCTTGTGTCTTACTGTCCAAGTGGGGTTTTGAAGCCACTTCCCTTCCCTGCATCATTAGGTTGTTCCCTTTCTTTGCCAAATCTTTACTGCGTAAAGACATAAACACCCGGACTTAAGGAATTCTGTCCCATTTCCATGACCGTTGGCAAAACAATTTCAACTGCATGATGGTGTAGTAACTTAAAGAATGACTTAGGGGCCATTTTTCCCCATAGTCTAAAGTTTACATAGGCCTAGCAGTGTTACAATAGAAAACCAATTCCTTCTTAGTCATGGTACAGTCTGCTAAAATTTGGCCCAGCGGGCTCCCTTAAGGAGTCAAAATAGAACAACCCGTCATGGCACAAAAGTACAAATCCCAAACCATAACCATAGCAAGACCCTAGACAAAGTGGGAACATGTGAACAGAACACTCAAGCAAGTACTAGCATCTTCTGCCGACCAATATAGTCATCCTGACCAGACCCAAATGGCACCAAGTTCAAGTGGTACAAAGCCCAAACAGCAAAACACCCAACAGTACAAAGTCCCAGTGGCAGAAAACCTAAATGGCACAAAGTGCCAAGCAGCACAAAGCAAAGCCCAGGCCCTGTCCAGGTAGCTCAGTTGGTGAGAGAATTGTTCCGATATACCAAGGTTGGGAGTCCAATCCTCAGTCAGGGCACATATAAAAATCAACCAATGAATGTGCAAATAAGTGGAACAAAAATCTCTCTAAAATCAATCAATAAAATTTATTTGTAAAATTCTATTTAAAAAACAGCAAAGCCCAAACTGCACAAAGCCCAAGTGCTATAAAGCCCAAATGGTAGGGATAGATGGCCAGCTAATAAAAACTTTGCTGGCAGCTGTTCATGATTTCTCAGCGGTAGCAGTTTTCAAAAGTTAGCAGTGTTCTTACCATTAACGTCACATGGCCAGCTCATCAAAACTTTGCCAGCATGCCCTGGCTACTGTGGCTCAGTGGACTGAGTGCTGGTTTGTGAATCAAAGGGTTGCTGGTTCGATTCCCAGTCAGGGCACATGCCTGGGTTGTGGGCCAGGTCACCAGTAGGGGGCACACAAGAGGCAACCACACATTGATGTTTCTCTCCCTCTCTTTAAAAAGAAAAAAAGCCAACAGTTATCAGTGGCACAAAGCCCAAGTGGCAGGTATAGAGTACCCCCCAGTGTGCGTGCTGGTTTAACTCAGCCACTCTAAGTGTTCGTCTACTTCCTAGAAACCCACTTCTTTTCACCAGCCAGGCATTTCAGGCAGTTGATGCCTAGAAACCCATTTTCCTCCCACCAGCCTTCTCCTGGAATTGGCCTGCCACAGCTGGGATCCAAGCCTGGGCTCTATGAGACTTACCGAGGCCAACATTCTCCTGCCTGGCTCACAAAAAACTGAAACCAAACAGGTGAGTTCAGCCGCCTGTGGCAGTAAAAGCCAAACTCATGAGACAGGTTTGGATGCAAAAGGAAAAAGGTTCATTCAGGTGCTGACCTGGAAGAATGGTGGACTCCCATCTCAAAGACCATCTTGCCATTCTGCTCAAGCCCATGGTTCTTACAGGGATAGGGAGTGGAGGGCTTTCTTTATCCAATCCTCCTGCTAGCTTTTGGCATGCTCAGGCCCTATCCATTAATCTCTCTAGTCTTTCGTGCGCTCAGTGTGAGAACTACCCCCTGTGCCATCGTGGCTAATGTGGGAGACTCCCCGGTGCTCCCTAACTGTCTATGGTATCAGGGTCAGAGAGGAGTAGAATGCTGCAGGACCCACAGTTGGAAAGCCTAGAGATGCAGCAGGCCGCAGCCGCAGCCCTACTCCTGATGCTGGGCATGGCACCCTCACATCGGGGGGAGTTGGTTGGCGTCTACAGGGCACCTTTGGATCCTGGCATGCTTACGTCCTCTGTACAGCCCCCACGAGGCTTGCTTCTGTGATTGACTGTCTATAATAGCAAGTGCTCTTAATACTATTTTTTTGATATATTTCCTCGGGCAAGGGAAACAAAAGAATAAACAAATGGGACTACGTCAAACTAAAGGTTTTTGTACAAAAATGGAAACCATCAACAAACCCAAAAATCCTACCAACCTGGAGATGTTTGCCAACAATATATTCGGTAAGTGGTTAATATCCAAAATTTAAAAAGAACTCATACAACTTAACACCAAAACAAAACAAAACAAAACAAAAAGAACTATTTTAAAAATAGGCAGATCTGAATAGACATTTCTCCAAAGAGGACATTCAGATGGCCAATAGACATGAAAAGATGCTCAACATCACTAATCATTAGAGAAATCCAAATAAAACCACAGTGAGATATCATCTCACATCTGTGAGAATGGCTCTATCATCAATAACTCAACAAACAACAAGTGCTGGTGAGGATGTGGAGAAAAGGGAACCCTTATTATCTGTTGGTGGGACTGCAAACTATGGAAACGAGTATGGAGGTTCAAAAAAAAAAATTAAAATGTAGAACTACCTTGTGACTCAGCAGTTCCACTTCTGGGTATTTCTCCAAAGATATCCAAAACACCAATTCGAAATGATATATGCACTCCTCTGCACATTGCAGTGTTATTTACAATAGCCAAGATATGGATATAACCTAAGTGCCCATTAGTAGACAATTGTGTTATTAAGAAGTGGTACATATATACAGTGGAATATTACTTAGCCATTAAAAATGAAATCACCCTTTGCGGCAACAGGGATGGATATAGAGGGTATTATGCTAGGTGAAATAAGTCAGACAAAGAAAAATAAATACCATACTATTTCACTTATATGTTAAATCTAAAGAACAAAATAAATAAACAAAAGGCTCATAGATACAGAGAACAGACTGATGGTTGTCAAATGAGAAGGGGTTTGGGGGACTGGGTAAAAAAGACATTAAGAAACACAAATTGGTAGTTACAAAATAGTTCCTGGGCATATAAAAAACAGCATTGGAAATATAGTGAATAATATTGTAATAATTATGTATGGTATAAGGTAGATAGTAGACATCGGGAGGATCACTTCATAAACTATATAAATGTCTAACCACTGTACTGTA
>PVJI01032043.1:0-12604 GCA_004026765.1 Micronycteris hirsuta
TTCTTTCCCCTCCTTGCTCCCTCTAGTCATTGTAAATTTTGAGGTGTTGCTGATTGTTCTTAAATGACTTGAATTCAGGCCGTTTGCAAAACATCATAACTTTCTTTTTGCAGAAAGAGTAGAAAGGGGTTTAAGAGCTCAGAAAATATTTACACATGGGATCCATACATGTATTTTTGTAGTCATGTTATGTTTTTTCTACATAAATAAATTTTGTGGTTTTATTGTTTTTTATTAGAAAGTATGTATTCAGACAGAAATGGCATGTCTTTTTTATAATTTCACATATCACCAAGGCATCACTAATGTTCTGCAAATCCTCAGTGATATAGTGTCATGACAGATGCACAGTGAGGATCTGCTCACCAATGAGAAAGAAATCAGAATTTCTTTGGACATAGTATTTACTTATACATGTAAGGTTTATTTTAAATTGCAACCCTCCTTTTTAATTGTTTTAAACTCAACATGATGGACTCAGAATATGCCTCTCTCAAAATCCTTAAAGCTGGATATTAATTAGAATTATTGTGGTGATCATTTCTCAATAAATACAAATATAGATTCATGATTTTTTAAACTTAAAACTAATATGATGTTATCTATCAATTACACCTCTATAAAATATAATAAATAATGTATTACTTTAATAAATTTATCTTAATATCTATAATGAATAAGAAACAGTACACTTTAGAAATAGTAAACATTCCTTGCTTCAGATATTCTATTCAAACACTCAAGAAAAAGGAGAAGTATATTGTTCTGTAATATTTTTAGAAATTTTTTTGAGGTTCAAACCTCAAGAATTCCTCATTTTTTGAACAGTTGTTAGAAGCATAAACACAAAAGAGAGACCAACATCTGATCAGGAAAGGAATGTCCTGTTTGTGATAAAAAAATGTAGGCATGTCTTGAGTGCCCGATGTAGAACTGAAACAAAAGATGTTCAATAAACTTTGATCCTGATAAAAATATGACAAACATTAATCTAATCTCATTTTCCTCTTACAAAAACAGCATAAATCATAATACTTCCTTCTGCCCCTTCACTATACATAACATTTTGAAATTGATGAAATAAAAGGTCCTAACATCACCTTATGACTTTAAAATGATGAAATCAGTGATGAAAATTGTCCCAGGGTTTTGAGAAATAAGTGGTAAAATTACATAATCTCTTTCTGAATGAAATATAAAAAATATTAGAAAAATGGGTGTGGTACTGTTTGAAAAAACAGAGGAAAATTAAATAAACTTTTATTTATTTTTATTTTTTTATTTTGTTCGAGTACATTTGTCTCCATTTTCCCACCACCTCTTAATCCCACCCCACCTGCCATAACCTCCCACTCTCAATCCTACCCTCCTTTGGCTTTCTCCACGTGTCCTTTATTTGTGTTTCTTGATGGCCCTTCCCCTTCTTTCCCCCATTATACCCCTTCCCTCTGGTTACTGTCAGTTTGTTCTTAATTTCAGTGTCTCTGGTTATATTTTCCTTGCTTGTTTGTTTTGTTGATTAGGTTCCACTTAAAGGTGAGATCATATGGTATTTGTCCCTCACCGCTTGGCTTATTTCACTTAGCATAACGCTCTCCAGTTCCATCCATGCTGGTGGGAAGAGTAGGAGCTTCTTCTTTATCTCTGCTGTGTAATATTCCATTGTGTAAATTTATAATAGATTTTTGATCCACTCATTTACTGGTGGGAAATTAATTAGGTTGCTTCCAGCACTTGGCTATTGTAAATTGTGCTGTTATGAACGTTGGGGTACCTAGGTTCTTTTGGATTCGTGATTCTGGATTCTTAGGATATACTCCCAGCAGTGGAATTGCCAGGTCAAAAGGCAGTTCCACTTTTAGTTTTTTGAGGAAATTCCATACTGTTTTCCACAGTGGCTGTTCCTGCCTACATTCCCACCAACAAAATACTAGGGTTCCCTTGTCTCCACAACCTTGCCACCACTTACTGTTTGTTGCTTTATGATGGCCATTCTGACTGGTATGAAGTGATATCTCATTGTGGTTTTAATTTGCATCTCTGATGGCTAGTGATGCTGAACCTCCTTTCATATGTCTCTGGGCCCTCTGTATGTCCTCCTTGGAGAAGTGTCTGTTCAGGTTCTTTGGCTATTTTTTAGTTGGATTGTTTGTCTTCCTGGAGTGAAGTCATGTGAGCTCTTTATATATTCTGGAGATCAAACCCAAAATATATAAAGTTATTTTTAAAGTTATGCATATGGAGTTATTTTAATTTCTAGTTTTTTTCAAGATAATAGAAGGGTAAATCAAGGTTAACTCAAAATGTATCTTTGATTACATACTTTTTTACTAATGTTACCAAACAGAAAGTTTGGCTGCCTGCCACCATAAAATCCAAACTTGTGAGTCAGATGGTGGTGAAAAAGGAAAGAGGTTTTATTCAGATGCTGTGTGATCTGGGAGAATGGAGACTCCCAGTTTCATAGCTCATCTCCTACACAAATCCAAGAAAAAGGCAGTAGTGTTCCTACACCGATTTAAAGCAGAGACCATTAAAGCCCAAAAGCGCTGCTCAGCAGTCAGAGGCCCCATCCATGCAGCTTATCTTATTCCCAGTTGCTGTTCATTTCCAGCTTCTTCTTGGGATGTGTGTGTGGAGCCAGCATGCACATGGGCCATGCAACTGCTAGAAATGCAAGGTTGTGCACTCACAGGAAAGAGCATGAGAATGCACAGGTGAATGCATCACAACGTCAGCCAGAGAGGGGGAGAGAGACTCCTTCCTGGAGGCCATGGGCCACATGGAGACAACATGGGCCTGATCCACATGAGTGCAGGTCATGAGGAAGAGGGAAACAGAGCGTTTCTTTGTTCCCCTGGGACTAAATTAGCTTGTATGTGTGATGGGCCACATGCTTTCTCAAAATGACCAGTCAACTTCCCACACTTTTGCATGCTTCTGGTGGGTCCACCTCCCTTTCTCTCCCCAGGCTGGACTGACAAACCTCTTTGGTCCCTGCCACTGTTTTGACAACTATGGCACATGTGTCTGCTTATCCCAGTTCTCACCCACAATCTGGGGCCCGAGAACTTGCCCCTGTCACCTTCTTGGACGAAGGGGAAAACTCAACTGGCTCCAAATGACCTTCCACTCTCCACTAATGCTATTTATTACTCATCTACTTAAATTCTCCATTGACATACATACTAAATCTTGATGTTTTTTCTTCATTAAATTTGAGAGAATTCTTCAGGTATCACCAATATTAACCTTTCGTCAAACTTGATACAAACATTTCCCCCAGTCTGTTGTATTATTTTTTCATTATGAATGAATCTTAAATTTTATGTATTCAAAAAATTTTAATATAAAATGATGCCACGGTAATTCTATTATTAGTGGAAGAAATAGAAACTCTTCTTCTTCCATCTAGAAGATTTTATATGTTATAATTATTTATTTTTTGAAAATTCATTATATCTCTCCTGTGAATACTATTTGGTTCATATTATCCATATGCAAGAATTAAAAAAAAAAACCTACTGATCTCATCAAAATTATTCTAGCTGTGGAAGCAGCCTGTGCCTGTGTAAATTTTATCTCACACATATCATACCTAGTAAATAAAGTGTCTATTTGTTTTATTGGCTGAAGATTATTGCTCAAAATTACCTCATTGATTAAAGTGAGGATTTACTGATTTAAATTTTGTTTTCATGTTCACATATTTAGTGAGAGTTATCATGAGTAATTCCACCCTGGCTGGTGTGGCTCAGTGGATTGAGCGCTTGCCTGTGAACCAGAGTCTCTGGGTTGATTCCCAATCAGGGCACGTGCCTGCACTGTGGGCCAGGTTCCCAGTGGGGGACACATGAGACGCAACTACACATTGATATTTCTCTCCCTCTCTTTCTCCCTCCTTTCCCCTCTCTCTAAAAATAAATAAATAAAATCTTAAAAAAAAAAGAAATATGAGAAATTTTGCTTTTTTAGCTGTTTCCTTCTAGAGTTTTCTTTTTACTATGTGTATTTATCATCATTATTTTCATAGTAACATACAAAAGAAACTCTGACTACTTATTTTGTAAGTAAACTTTTTATTTCTGAATAGTTTTTAAATTACAATAAATTATAAAGGTGGCACAGTTTGCACATACCCTGTATATCCAGTTTCCCTTATTGCTGACAGCTATGTAACAGCTGTGTAAGCGATACATTTGTCAGAGAGTGAGCTGATATTGATACACTATTGTTAAAGAAAGAATGCATTATATTCAGATCTTCTTAATTTTTACCTAATGTCCTTTTTCTAACCATTTTCCTACCCATTACATTTAGTCATTTTGTATCTTTAAGCTCCTTTGGCTGTGACAGTTTCCTTGTCATTTTTTTAATGTAACAGAAATTGTGAGTAACTAGAAATCAGAACATTAAGACATTAGTTGATTATGGCGTTATTTTGACATAAAATTTTTGGTATGGTTTTGAATAATAAAGGGGGAGTGATATATTAAGTGATGTTCACAAAAAAGAGGAGAGAAGGACCCTATTTAAGAGCAGAGATTTATCTGAGACACTTACATATATCAGAAATAAAATATTACTGGCCAAACTTTATCATTATTTAAACTAAGAATGTGATGATTTATCACAGAATTTTTATTTAGTATACTATTATGTTTCATAATTAAAAGATTATATGTAAATACATATAATTCCATACATATATCTTTACATTTGCATGTATACATATGTATGTTCATAAACATAAAAATATTTCTCTATAGTTTCAACCTGCATATTACAGCATACATAATGCCATTCAAACTTTTAATAGCATGTACACAGGATGATTAACAAGTTTATTTCATTTCTTCTTGTTATCACACAATACTCTCAATCATGTTTTTATTACTCACTTATTGCTAATCACGTTGTTCATGCAACACCTCTATAAGTAACAATCCCTTTGAATTGTTCTGTTATATTGACCTGTATAGTGCCATTCAAAACCATTGCTCTACAGGTTCTTTTCCCAGGACGCACCTGAAAGGCACATAGAAAAACTTTATATAATAAAAGTATTGAATGTCTCCAGCCCTTAATACACTGAGCACCCACCCTAGTAAATAACAAAGACAACCACCAATCACCAGACAGGATCTCAATGCCAGTCAATACGAATATGGGGATAGGGTTATGCTAAACTTTTTTACTTTTGATTCAGAAAGAAATTATGTAATTTTACCATTTGTTTCTCAAAACTCTGGTACACTTTTTACCAATCAATTCCTCATTTTTATGTCATTAGATTTATTTCTCCACTTAGTGAAATGTCTGTGTAGTGAAGGAAGGGGCAGAAGGAAGTACTGTGGTTTGTGCTGTTTGTTTTTTTTAACAGGAAACTGAGATTAGATTAACATTTGTCATATTTATCTCAGGCATCAAAATTGACTGGGCATCTCTTGGCTCAGTTCTAAATTGGGAGCTCGAGACATGCCTAAATCTTGCACAGGAAGCAGGACGTTCCTTCTCCGATCAGGTGTGTGCTTCTGTGTTTCAATGTTTCTAAGAACTATTATTCAAGAAATGAGGGATTCTTGAGATTTGAACCTCAAGAAAATTTCTAAAACTATTTATGTAACAGAGTAATTCTAATTGTTTCTTGAGTGTTTAAATAGAATTACTGAAGGCAAGGGATGCTTATTACTTCTGAAGTATACTCTTTCTCACTTCATTCAATGAAAGATAATTAGGATACACTTATTAAAGAATCAGAAGTTATGATGTTGAAATAAGATGAAGTCTTGTCTCTAAACAAAACTATGAGAATGAATCCTTACATTTTGGAATAAAAAAATAAATTTCAACTTGAATTCTCACTTTTATGAATTTTGTGCTCTTATGCAAGGTACTTACTTTATGTAATACACAACTCTACTTACAAAATAAAATAAATTATATCTGTTGTTTTCAATTATTACATTTTAATATGAAACTTTTTATGTTACAATCTAAGCGCTATACATATTTATTAAAAGCTATATTTTCTGAGAGCTCTGCTAGACAGTGTAAAATGTTACTATGCAAACAAATTTAAGATTACCTTTGTAAATGATATGCTGAAAGCAATTATCACTAAATTAAATAAACAAGTATAAATAGAAAACTCTGTGTGTTATCACTCAATGTCAGTGATGAAAAACATGTTTCTATTAAGTATCTTAATGTAGGCAAGTTTTTAAACTCATTATATATTTTTGCCATTTTGCAACCAAGATAAATTTAAGAAATTATTTACCTGACTTTGTATTTTCTTATTTTCATTCATTCCTTTTAAAATATATTCATGGATGAAATTTCTCTGTATTCTCATTTTCCAATCAAAGTATTTCATTGTACCACAAAGAAAGAAAACAAAAAAATAATACATGGTTTATTTTATTCAGTCACAAATACTTTGGATTCATTTCTGTGGTAGAGGAGAAGGCACAATTCTACAGTGGGGCTGGTCCGAGATCGGTTGGGCTCATCCCAACCGTGTATGTTCTTTCTGCATAAGTGTGTGGCTTGGCCTATATATAATTTCAATATACCCAGAGTTTGATACAAGCATATCAAAAAAGTTATTTATTCAGATTGACTTAGGTTAATTTTATGTTCACATCATGTTATGTTAATGTTGTATTTAAATCAAGCCTTTAAAAACGTGAAAGCTTGTTCCTCCTTTACTTTCTTAATTACCTAAAGTAAACTCTCCCAATTTGAGGCAGTCTGAGGCAGTGACAGCATCAGAATTGGGAGTTAGAAGAACTGAATTAATGAAACTTTTACCACTCTCTAGTTCTGAGATCTGGGTAACCCACAGCATCTATGTACCTAAGTTTTTATTTTTATGTGAACTAGAGATGTAAAACATGTGATATTTATCTTAGTGGATTTCTATGATACTCAAATAAAATGACATATATTTTAAAGGGTTCCTTAAACAAAGTATAATACTGAAAGTATTATAAATTAGTGGCAGCATTATTTTAAGTAAGTAATACCATATTGGCCACTTCTAAAATTCAATTTCTTTATTCATAACATAATATGTACATCATACTTAAATTATAGGTATAACATTATATAGTGTATGCACAGTTTTGGTTTAATTTTACATCTCAAAGGTAATCAAGATTAATGTTTCAGTTATAAAAGGCTTTTACATATTTAATACTTTTTACTGTTTCAAGAAAAGAGCAAAATAATTTTTTTACTTGTTCAGATGCAAGATTCTTTGTCTTTATCCTCAAGTTTTAGACTACACTATTTTATTCTTTGTGTGTCCTTCACTATGAAGAAAATCAGACACACTAGCCTTTACCAAGTGTTTCTATGTTACTGATGCTGTTTATACCAAGTGTTTCTATGTTACTGATGCATATTCTTTTATTTCACTTTTAAGAGTAGCCATACCACATAGTATTGACATCTTTTGTTCCTTCTTTTGTCTCTTTCTTTTTTATTTTTGTGCAATTTGCAAAGTTATTAAGTTAGTAAATGTGGCTCTAAATTAAACAGATTTAATTCCCTAAGACCTTATCTTTTCTCTATACAGTGTCTTTATTTTAATGTTAGATTTAATTCATGATTATAATGAACTTATGTTAATAGTGCATAAGATTTTGCTGAGATATTTTGTTATAGAATAAATATAATTTTATTTATACTTCAAAGTGCAAAAATATAGTAATGAAATAATATAAAAGAAAATTAACTTGATGATATACTTTAAAAGGAAAAGAATCAAAATGGCAAGTTAAAGTTTAAAATTGAATGATCACAGAAGCAGAAAGGCCATGATTCATATTGGCCTGATTTGTGTTTCTCCAGAGATGAGTGAATCACACAATTATACATTTAAACTCGGAAATCGTGCTACTTTAACACCAGGGCAAAAGAAAAGACCTACACCGACCACAAACACATCTGGGGAAAACCGTAAGTACTACGTTCCATTCGTCATCTTCAGGTGAAAATTGGAAACTATGAGATCATCAGGGATAAACATTCAGTCTAATTTTACCGTGGTGAGAGAAGCAGAAATGAGATTAAGTTTGATGTCAATTGGAATGTGTACAAAGTGAGAAGAAATTGTTGAATTTATGAACTTTTCACTCCCTAAAAAAGATAAGATTACCATAGCAATGACAACTGAGCCTGCAGTTTCTAAGGGCTCACTGAACGGTGAGCTGTCAGGAGGGGCGAATAAACAAGACGAGAGAAATACAGGACACCCGTCAGCGGTGTGTGTTTGAACAGCGCGGCAGCAGAGGCTTGACTGCCAGTCACAGAAAGGCTCCGCGCAGTGAAGAGGATACACTGTCTACGTCATCAACAGGAGTGTGATCGCAGATGCAGCCTGAGACAGATTACACAGAAAGGAAAACTACAGGCTACTCTCACCCATAAATTGATTGTACATTAAAAAATAAATGATTATCAAATAGCCTTACTTTCAAAAGTTAATTATGGAAATGAAAATGTATTCAATATAATAATCAAAGATTGTATATCCTATGCATAATGTAGAAAAGGTCTTGTATAAAAATCAATAAGAATTCTTAATTTAAAAGAACTTACTTTTCAAAGCCTCTAAAATATAAATACTGACTTTTGGATATATACTCAAAAGCTATCCCTATGTTTCTTGATAAATGCTAACACTATTTTCATTATAGGTAGAAAAAGGCAAGAATTTTTATTCTCATTATTGTTGATTAAAAAAGACTGTTTTGCTGGTACTAGCCAATGTGCATAACCAAGGAAAGTAAAAAAAAAACAAATGATCTGAAATTAGAATAAAATGCTGAAATTAATATTACTAGCAAAAACATATGACGAAACATTTTTAAAACCTCAAAAGTTCACCAACCCCAAAATTGACAAACAATAAGGAAATCTGATGTGTGGACCTGATTGAAAATAAGTTGTAAATATCAACTGCTTAAAATTGAAATTAAGAACAAACTGACAGTAACCAGAGGGGAGGTGGGAGGAAGTAAATAAGGAGGAAAGGGGGGGAAATTTTCAGGAACATCTATAAAGGACACATGGACAAAACCAAAAGGGGGGTAGGATCAAGGGTGGGAAGTGGGGTTGACTGAGGAGGGGGAAGTGGTAGGGGAAAATGGAGACAGCTGTATTTGAACAACACTGAAAAATGTGAAAAAAAGTCAACTGTCTACGAAATGACAAAACGAGAAAAAAGTGATAAAAGGAAAATGCCATATTTATAAGACCAAAAATCAGAAATTGAGTTTTTACTTAAAAATAATGGAAATAAATTTATTACTTTAAAGTTTTACCAATGAACATAAGACATACATAATGCCAAAAGAAACTAATCAAAGATAAAAGACAATGTTTTAAAGATGTAAATTATTTCCATATTTATACATTTAATGGGATTCTGTTGAGAGACCGATGTATTATATTTTAAATATAGCAGGTTCTTGAAAAGCTGATTTTAAAGTTTTTTAGGCATAATGAAGTGTAATAAAGCTAAAATATTTTGGAATAGACATGTAATATACTATTGAGGGCACTGTAAGTACTCAGCATATTATAAAAGTTAGGATATTTTACATATCATTTGAATAGAAAACAGATTAAAGAATAAATGCAAACACGTATAAGAATGCCCTATATGCTAAAGGTAGTATTTCATATCAATGAGAACACTGATTTATTTGGCAGATAATATTAGAAAAATTCAGTGACCATTTGGAAAAGAAAAACATTTTACAAATTTGAGTTTCTACCTCAGTTATTTCACACAAATAAACACATGCACACACTCAAATACCATATAGACCAAAATAAAAAAGGAAACCATGTAAGTTATGATGGAACATGGGTAATTTATTTTATAAACTCAGAATAGCAAAAGCAGTATTATTCATATTAAAAAAAGCATAATGGTTTGAACAAGTCAACCATTATCTATTTTAGCATGTCCAAAGTATCATAAATAAAATGAAAACAAAAGTGATATCTGAGATGAGTATTTGGAAAACATATGGCAAGAAAACTAATATTCTCTACCTAAGAAGTGAGAATAAAACCAATTACTTAATAAAAATAGGAGAACTCTGAAAGAAAGAAATAAAAACATGATTTAACCACAGCAAAAGATATTTAATCTTTTGTTATTTATTTACTTATAACAAGAAAAATAAAGTTAAAATTTTAAAAGATAATATTTGTTATCATATTTGTACACTTAAAATGTGAATAGTATTTAATGATGAGGAAAATGTAAGGAAGAAGGATTTTTTATATTTGGTAGGACATAAATAGGTATAGACTTTTTGGACTGAAATTTTCAATCATTACAGAAATTTAAAAAGCAAATGCTCTTTGACTCAGTATTTACCCTTTTGAGAATTTCTCCTAGAAAGGTACTCAAAAATATGCACAGGTGTGTACAAATGTTATTTATATTATTATATTAATAGCAAAAACAAAGAAACAATTTAAATATGCATTGGGAAAAAAATGGAAAGTCTGTTGATAATGAGATTTTGTCCATATAGCAATGAAGCACAATTCAAGCAGCTATTTATAAAAATTTGACAATTTTTCAAAACATGAAGAGAAAATCACTAGGATATTTCTTAAGTAAAAATATTATAGAATAGCTTATAGTTTCTTAAATATGTTTTCAAGAGTGGGTTAAGAGGAACTGTTTGTATGTATTATTTTATCTCCATGGAAATGAAAAAAATGACAACTATGATTTATTCTAGGGGTGAACTGGGGAACTTGTAGAGAGGAATAGGAGGTAATATTACATTTTTATAGTCTTATTTTAAATCATTTACAAAGGATTTATTTTACCTGTTCTGAGAAAAATAATTGAGGAAAAAGCACTGTTATCACCCCCACATAAAAATTGCTCTAATATTTATATTAAACATAAGAATTCCAGAGCCCTTTAATCTTTCTCTCATTTTTTTTCACTGTTTTTGCTTTGACAGTATCTCCATGTGTTCTTGCCCGGTCCGTTGCTCTAGCTATGGGAATCCATTTCATTGTAATGGTAATGATATGCAGTGCTGTATACATAAACTGTAAGTGATAACAGAGTGGATCACATTGTTGATCTAACAATCGTAATGGATTATTTTGATTAACATTCAGAAGCACATAGCATTTACTAGCAATATCAAGGAAAATATAATGTTTTCTTATATTTTAGATATTAGTCTAGAAACTTGTCAACTATTTTTATTTTTGCTTGGACTGTGTTACCGCTACACAAAACTTTCTAATGATTGTGATTATTTTAATAGCATTATTCAATCAAGCAGCTCCAATTTCTTTGAATGGTAAGGAAAAGTTTTCTGATATTATGATTATTTTCATTTTTTAAATTGTAGACCAGCCCGGCTGGTGTGGCTCAGTGGATTGAGCGCGGGCTGGGAACCAGGCGGTCCCGGTTCGATTCCCAGTTGGGGCACATGCCTAGGTTGCAGGCCAGGTCCCCAGTGAGGGCCATGTGAGAGGCAACCATACATTGCTCTTTCTCCCTTCCTTCTCCTCTCTCTAAAAATAAATAAATAAAATCTTTAAAAAAAAAAATTGTAGACAATATGGTCTATCCCCCTACCCCCGACACCTCGAAGCACAAATTGCATGTATCTGTGTAGATGGGGTTTAAGTATGAATCAATGCTTGATACCAAGAATGTGTGTAGGACAGATCATATATCATAGAAATGTACATTTGAAACCTATGTAATTTATTAACCAATGTCACCTCAAAACAAGAAAAAATAAAGTGTATACAAAGACAATTCTTATCCACAATTCACTATAACTTTTTAAAATTTTATTATAATTTTTACAATGAGGGAATACTTGTAAAAAGTAGAGAACAATTAATTAGCATATCTATCAATCTATCTGTCTATAAATAAGTAGAACTAGGTCATCAGGTATGACCATAATGTTTTAACATTTGGAATTTAAGAGTTAGAGTTAAAAAAGTTATATAACCTGTCTATTAAAAAATCTACTTAACACTCAGACATGTAGAGAATTAATAATATATTCTTCCTTTCTAGAAACTTACTGTGGCCCATGTCCTGAAAACTGGATATGTTATAGAAAAAACTGCTACCAGTTTTTTAGTGAGAGAAAAAGCTGGCTTCAGAGCCAAGCTTCTTGTATGTCTCAAAATTCCACTCTCCTGAAGATATATAGCAAAGAAGACCAGGTTAAGTACTGTTTTAATTCATCTTCCTATATTTAGAGACACCAGGCAAAGATATACCAACCTTAAATCCTTCTGCGTTAAGAATAACAAAGCACACAGAAAAAAAGAAAGAACAAAACTGCAGGTATTACATGTGGTTTGTTTAAGTTGGTATTATGCCAGAGGACAGAATGCATTTTCCCCAAGAGTTGGGAAAATGATTAAATGATTATGGTTTTGTCTACAGTAAAATTCTGAGAACTGACTTTATTTGTGATGTCAAACAGGATTTCCTTAAACTGGTGAAGTCCTACCATTGGATGGGACTCGTACAAAATCCAGCAAATGGATCCTGGCAGTGGGAAGATGGCTCCAC
>PVJI01032044.1:0-12584 GCA_004026765.1 Micronycteris hirsuta
GTGTGCGACGCCAACGCCTTCCCCGCGTGGCAGACGACCCTCTCACCCAGGCACTCGTGACTTCAGAGGCAGCTCCAGCTGCACATTGTTTGAACATACATGATGCATTCACACAGAAGCATTTATTGAATTAAATTTTAAAAATTCAATATTTTGATATTTGGAAATATCAAAATAAAATTGACACAAAGTTCTAAAGCTCAGGTCTTATTATTATTTTTATCTTCTTTCAGACTTGCTGCTGGAACCTGGTCACACAGGAACAAGAGACAGAGAACCCGTTTTCTCCCCGTGACTCAAAACAAACACAGAGGGAGCCGGGCTCAGGGCCTGGCGGCCATGACGGCAGCATGGCGCGTTGGTTTCTGCACGAGCGGCTGCCTTGCCCTCAGGTATAAAAGCCACGTGTCACCACAGGGAGGACTGCAGAGACATGCACTTGTGACGCTTCTACCCTTCTCTTCAGAACGTCCGCTTGGGCCTCTGACACACACACACACACTTCCTCAGAACACTAGGTGACTTCAGCGTAAACTGTTTTTCCCAATGCAAGCTTAGGGCACACCTGAATCGCTACTGCCCAACCTGAAGAGAAAGCTAGCTGCATTAGTGAGCACATGCATTCACAAACTTACCATTTCTATGGACTGTTGTGTTCTAAAGCCCCAAATCAACCAAACAACTGTGGGGGGAGTGGGAGTGGGAGGTGTCAGAAGACCCTCAAAAAAGATGCAGAGCAGCTTAATGCAGGAGCAGGAGCATCCCTCCCCATGGCTACCAGTGGGGGGTCGGTTTCTATTTGGAGGGGAGGTGTGGGGTCATTAATTTATCCTCAAAGGGAAACATGTTTTAAAGCAGTTCATTTTCCTTTCAGTTATCATCCAGACACAAATTGAAATTGGGGAATTTATGACTCCTTCCCAGGTGATGAATTATGATGATATTAAAAATTTTCCTTCTCTGTTTTCCCAGCTTCCTTTGTATTTGTGGTGGTGGTGGTGCGGGGGGCGGGTTGGGGCCAGATTCTAGCCGATGAGATGAAAATGGAAGTCAATAAGTGTTGTGACAGAGGCCAGGGAGCTGCTGTGAAATCTGGGGCTTTCTTGATACAAAAGTGTGGCATTGTCAGCCCTCTCCTACTCTATACATTGGGGATGTTGGCCTTTGATGTGGCTGTGATGGCTGGAGCAATGGCAGCCAGTCTGCAGTCACAAGGGCAAAGGCGAGCCCAGGGAGAGCATTTCTCTCTACTTAGATGAGCCATTAATAAAAAACAAGCTTCCAGAGAAGTCAAGAAACATCCCAGAATACGTGAAATGGACACCCTTGGAAACACATGTACTATAAGCTCTAGGGATGCCCCCAAATATCCAGGGTCTGTATTTTTCAGGACTCATGAGCTGAGAAGTTGCAGGAGGGAGCCACTGAGCGAATAGAATTTGAGTATCAATGTGAGTGTGACTTTCGTTGTACTCATCTACGAAGGAGTCACAATGGCGTGAGGGCCACGATGAAAGGAGTGCCCCACCGTAGTTGGCAGCCCCTGGGAAAGCCCTCCCGAAGACCCTCTCTTCCTGTTCTGTCCGCGGTGCAAACTCAGAAAGACATACCTGCTGCAGCTGTGTCCTTACGCATTTGCCACTCTGCTTGGTCTATGACTGTCTTGGGAGCCTGGGCCCGGTGTTATCTATCTTGAGCTTTCGGATGCTACTCCAAGCTTTGACAGTTACTAGGTGCTCTGCGAACACCTGGAAAGTGAATGGATTTGATACTCTGCGCAAGTTCTGGAGGACTCTCCTAATGACCTGCGCAAGGCTAGTTGTGGCCAGTCTGGGCATTTTTCTAGGATAAAATGCACCAACACCCAAAGGAGAACAATCCTGGATTCGGATTATTTTTTACATTATCAGCTGGCCCAGTTTCTGCTTCCAATAGCTATATTTGAATGTCTTTTTTAACATTATTTTCTGTTTCCAATACTGTCTTTAATTTTTCAGCATATAGCCTATCAAGCAGAAAAATGATGATAGTTTAGTGAGGCTTTTCCAGTGAACATGCATTTCCAGGAACAATGGAGGAGAAAGTCATGCAGATTTGGGGAAGAAACAAGATCTTTAAATGGATCCAGGCCCTCCCTCACCTAAGAAGTGAGAGACAGGCTATTTGTGAGCCGTTGCCTCCTGGTATTCTTCGGCTGGTTTCTGAGAGCAAAGACAGTAGAGAGACCCAGGCTCCAAACTCAGGGTTCCCAATTTTCCTGTGTGGGCGACCCAATCACGTTTGAGATCGGTACCGTGACTTGACGGCGGATGTCTGTGCTGGCTTTTTCTTCAGTCTGGAGACACGCCTTCCACTGTCGGAATCGATAACTCACCCACATGTTCAGGCTGGAAAATTGTACCTGGTGAAACGCAAGTCCATTTCTCACTTGTCCTTCTTCATCCTCTCAGGCTCCCTCAGCAGCACTAAGCGCTGACACCATCTCTTAAATGTCCTTTCCGCTGCGCCCAGTCATGCCCTGCACGGAGCTTTTTGCTGAGCTCTGGGTGACGCTCTTTCTTATGTAAACCTCAGCTATGGGTTCACCTTGAACTTCCCAAAACTTTTTCTAATCGTGTAACTCTCTGTGACGTCAATGCACCACGTGTATTTAATTTCTCCCCATCAGCGGCCTTCCCCCTGCTCCCGGGGCTCTACTCGCCCAGGTCCTTGGAGGACGCAGGTGCACCGCGTTGCCTGACGTGCTATTTCAAGTGGAGCCACTGACCCCAGGGAATAGTTTCCTCCTGAGCTTCACGGAGCTACAATTGGCCTGCAACCGTGCGTGAGCTTAAGGAGACAACTGGTTGATTCGATACACATGGATCACAAAAGACTGCCACCATGGCAACCTAGCTCCTCCACGTGCCCCGCAATCACGGCTTCCTGCTCCTGGGGAGAACACGTGAGACCTGCTCTCCCAGCTGATCCCCAGACAGGCCCGCTGCAATCCCCCCGAATCGGCACCAGAGGGCGCCTATTCTGTGCACACCTTCCCCACCACGTAAAAAAGACCATAAAATGGATGTTTTCCATTTCTTTGACATTTTAAAAACTGTTACTCTTTGCAGTCCTGGAAAAACAACCTTTGTTAATGCTTCAGACCCTCGCCTCTCCGTGGGCAGGTGCCCGTGGAGCCGAGGGAGGGAGGCCCAGGTCCCTCCCCACTCCGGGAGCTGGGCTGCTCCCAGGCCTGGGGCGCACAAACCTGCAGTCACCGCACCTGGTGCAGGGAGGCCCGAGTCCTCTCCAGCGAAAGCTGTCTGCGCGCCGCACCGACACGTGGAGCGTGCAAAGCGGCCTATCGGCCGTTCAACTAAATCCTTGAAAATTTGGTAACGTCACTTGGCTCCGTGTTGCTTATCAAAATGCTTGCCCAAACATTTCCCTGGGACAGAACAAAGAAAGCTAGGACCTAGGCCTTCAAAGAGGTTCCGGTCCCGAAGAAACGCGGGAGCCTGCAGAGCCCCCTGCAGGGACTGGGGGTGCCGTGCTCCCTCCGCAGGGTCTGGGTCTCGGACTCAGTCCCTCCTTTCCCTGACCGACCTGGGGAGTCATTCTCACCCTCAGGGACGCAAAGAGGGCAGCGCCCTGGCCAGGGCCCGGGGTGGCGGAGGGGGAACAAAGATTCAAAACTGCAGGGCTGCTGGGGCCCCCACCCGGGAGAGAGACTCCTGGACGCAGGCGCCAGCCGGTCTCGCAGGTGGACAGTCACGTGAGAGGGAAGCTCGGGTGTGAGCTTGCTCAGTGTGTGGGACGAAGGCCGCAGCAAAGCTCGGAGTCCCAGCTTCTGTCTGACCACCTGGGCCTAATTCGGGGAACGTGAGAACTGCTGCCATGGAGTGTTTTTCCCCCCAGTCTTAACTGCGCTCACCGCTAACCAAATGAAACACAATTATTGACAGAAGGATAGAAAAATTTCAATTGCAGAAAAAGAAAAACACTGATGAATTTCACCACATAAATATATATATATATATTTTGTAAAAAAGAATGTTGAAGAAAGAGCACACTGACCTCTAATATCAGCACAGCCTAGCTGTGCATTCTTGGGTAAATGAACTGACTTCTCTGAATTTCTGCTGCGTCATCCCTCAGGTGAAAGTGGTCACACCTGCGGAGAGGCTGCTTGAAGGCTCTTCGTTTCTGGAACCATGTGTGGCACCTGGGGAGTGTTCACCCCACAGCAGCCCAACACGTTTGCTGATCCCCAGAGACCCCGCCTCTTTAGATCGGTGTCAGCATTTTGTTACTTTGAAGCCACCGTCGGGCTTCTGTTTATTGGTTGCTTTACATTTTGTAATACATTGACTCATCTCCGAAGAATTAGGGCGTCACTCCATCTAACTGCAAGACGTTTGCTTACCTTGAACACGTGAAGCATTTGGCTTTCGTTGCCCAGGCTCTGGCAGAAGGTGGGAGGAGCAGGCGCTGCTCCTGGGCCCCCTTCAAGGCTGGTGTTTGAAATGCTCCTTTAAAGGCGATTTGGTTGGGTCATTTTCCAGTGCTGAGAAAGCTTGCAGGAAGTGCCCTGGCTGCTGTGGCTCAGTGGGCTGAGCACCAGCTGGTGAACCAAAAGGCCACTGGTTCGGTTCCTGGTCAGGGCACTTGACTGGGTTGGAGGCCGGGTCCGTGGGTGTGGGAGAGGCAACCAATTGATGTTTTCTCCCTCCCTTTCCCCTCTCTCTGAGAAAATAAATAAAATCTGCCTGGCTGGTGTAGCTCAGTGGATTGAGTGCGGGCTGGGAACCAGACAGTCCCGGTTCGATTCCCGGTCAGGGCACATGCCTGGGTTGCAGGCCGGGTCCCCCGTGAGGGCCATGTGAGAGGCAACCATACATTGCTGTTTCTCTCCCTCTCTGTCTCCCTCCCTTCTCCTCTCTCTAAAAATAAATAAAAATAAAATCTTTAAAAAAATCTGCTCTGGCTGGTGTGGCTCAGTGGATTGAGTACCAGCCTGCAAATCAAAGGGTCACTGGTTCAATTCCCAGTCAGGGCACATGCCTATATTGCAGGCCAGGTCCCCAGTAGGGGGCGCATGAGAGGCAACCACACAAGGATATTTCTCTCCCTTTCTCCCTCCCTTCCCCTCTCTCTAAAAATAAATAAATATAAAAAAATAAACAAATCTTTAAAAACCTTTACAGAAAGAAGTTAACATTTTTTTATCATAAAAATAAAGGCCAGATTTTGGTTTGGAAGGGGATCGAAAGTCCCGTTGATTTTCAGGCAAGCCATCAAGGAATCTGCCAGCTTTGACGTGGCTGCTCTGTCTGCCACTGCTCCTCCTCATTGTGACAGTGATGTTTGTGCCTCGGGACACAGGGAGCCCCCCCAAACCCTGTAAAATCCGTGACTCACCCTGCCCCCACCCCCCAACACCCGCGTGGGAAAGCTCAAACAGAGTCACACAGAAAGTAGAAATGTAAAATTAAATATTTAATTAGAACTCTGATTTGCTTTAAAGATAGGTGGCAATGCACAGGCTATATTACACTCTCTTTATAATTTTTTTTTTTTGACAAAAAAAGGTACTGTTCATTTTAACAGGCCACGGTAATATTAATACATGTGTGGTAGGGCCGGGACTGAAAATCAGCTAGAGATGGTACAATGTACATCATTGGGAAAATTACAGTTTTGTATTGTAAAAACATTTATTTTTTTTAACAATTTACCTACATTAATCAAAAAATTACAGCATATTTAATAATTTTACAAATTCTTCATAAAAAATATATCTCTGTACAAAAAGGTCTTTTGCACCTAATGCGAGTCAGCAGCATGGGCGGGATGTCCAGACGGGCGGGGGGGCCACGGGTCCTGACTGGGCGCCAGCCTTCAAGTTCCCCTTGGTCGTGATAGCTTTTTTGTCGCTGTTTACAAAATATTTTACAGAAGAAAAAAATTATTGCAGCTAGCCTGAAGGAAGGCAAGATGTGTGAGACAAGCAGCGGTGTGAAAGAGCTTTAAGCACGAAACCTGCGTTGGCCTGGGCGCTCCCTCCCGCGGTCCCCTCGGCCGGGAGAGTCTTCCAGCAAATTCTGAGGCTGTGCACTCACCCTGGGAGGGACCAGCTCAGGAGCAACTGCGTCTGACCCACGGGCTCCACACGGATCCCCGAGGGGCGGTGTGGCCCTGCGTGGCTAAGGGGAGCCTGTGCCCTGTCCTGCTGGGGTTCCAAGCGTCACTGCCTGGCCAGCAGGGCAGGTACATGGGGACGGGGTGGTTGGGTCAGACTCTGAGGTCAGCCGGTTGAACCTGGTTCTAGCGGCTCACACTCAGACGTGTGCGTGCACTCACACTTACAATGGAGGTGAGCCCCTGTCCTGCACACACGAGGCAACCCCTCCCCCGCCCCTTGGTCTGGGTCTGGGTGTGCGGGGAGCCGGGCTGCGGCTGACCTCGTCTCGTCTGAAGGGACAGGATGCGAACTCCAGGTGGCAAAGCTGAGCCCCTGTTCTGCGGCTAGGCCGGCTGAGGGAACCTGCAGGGAGTTGCACACGAGACCGCGGAACTCCGGAGGCCCAGCTGCCGCCGGAGGAGGGGTGGACATGCCCTCCCAACTAAGGACACAGGACCCTCCCCGAGGACAGAGCAGGGGGCACCGGCAGGACGTGCGGCTTGGAAACAGTGAGCCGTTACACTGACAGATTTTCTTTCCACTTTCCACGCGTGAAGCCCTGCCCTTCCACCTGCGGCAGCCAGACCAGGAAGCCAGACTTGCAGCGAGGGGCGAACGCACCCCTGCGACCGGGCGGACGGACCCTGCCGCGTTCCCCAGTTCAGTCTGCGTGGCGAGGGGAGCTTTCTACACGTGAAAAAGGTGCTTGAAACTCATTTAAATGACGAAAGAAGAATCCCCTCTGCAGACTCTTTCTACCCCCAAATGGGAAATGAAAACAAACGGGGTTTCCCTTCGTGATGCAAACAATCTCGGCGCCTGGTCGTCTGGGTCCCACTTCAATGGTATCCACACGGGGTCACACCTACTTCCTTTGTCCCGCATTTTATAATCTGCCAGGGGTGATTCTAACCCTGGAACCTTGCTGAGACTTTCTTTCCACCTGGAAACAAAAGGCCAAGCCCCGTGTAGAAGACGTGGTGCCAGGAGAGGTGAGTGTTTTCCTGCCTCCGCCGCCGCGCCGGGTCCTCTGACAGTGCCCAGCGGTCCCGGGCTCCTGTCCTGCACGCCACGTCGGGGGTGCACAGCCCCAGGAAGCACGGTGGGGCGAGGAAGACGGCGCTGAGCTCCCGCCCACACGGCCACGCGCATCTGAAATAAATTACTATTCACATTTGTACACGCAGGTGGAGACTTCTCTCTGGACGCTACTGGGACAGCGACAGACGCGACGAGGAAACATGTGGGAAATAAAAGGCCTCTTTTTGTTTTTCTCAATGAGTTCAACACAGATATGTAGCTAAAAGAAGCAATAATAAAATAAATCTCTTTAATACCGTACTTCTGTTAAAACCTGTGCCATTGCTGGGGATTGTTCTCTCTCTCTCTTACACATCAACGAACCTGACGGTGAGATGCTCGGCTTGAGAAATGAGGGGTGTTTATATACAGTGGGTAGTGTGTGTAAACCCTGTGTAAATAGCATATTTTTATCAGAATCTTACTCAGTCATTTGTAACACACTAGTGCAAAAAAATTGTGCATCAAAACTTCTGCAATAGAACAGCGGACTGGGAATCTGCAGATGGTCCTGGGAGCAGACGCCGAGGGGCTGAGGGTCCTCGAGGCGCCAGGCCTGGGGGGCCAGCGGGGCGTGTGTGGGTGTGGGTGTTGACCGGGGGGCGTCGTCTTCAGGAGAGCTTTTTCCAGCGTGTTTGCACTCGTGGGGGTGAGAAAAACACACGACTGTGTGGAGGGGCTGCCACTTTGTCACCACGCCCAGAGGTGGCGGACGCACGCCCCGGAGGCTGCATTGGGGGGCATCCTGGCCTCCGGAGACAGGACATCCGAGGCACGGAGGCGGAGGCGCCCGCATGCCCAGGCGGGTGGCCGGGCGGGCTTCCTCCAGGGTGACTTGACCCCACGCAGGTGCGGCCGGATGGGGCCGGGTGTGGCCGGTCCTCAGAAGACTCTGCACGCTCTCTGGACATCCCCGCTGCGTGAATCCGGCACGAGGTGGGGAGGGGTGCGCGGCGAAGCCGGGGGAGGAAGGGGAGAGCGGTCCATGGCACCAAAGGAATCACTGCTTGCCCGGCAGAGGTATGGCTATGAGTTGGCCCCGCGGCGGGGGCTATACCACCGTGCACACTGTGTTCAGGGTCGTGTCGAAGCGCACGGCCTTGGCCTCCGTGGGCTTCAAGTTCGTGTCGTACATGGGGTTCTCGAAGGAGGCCTGGCCGTTGCTGCTCTCGTGGCCGGCATAGCCGTTGTACTGCACTTTGGGTCTCGTTCTGGAGGGAGAGAGACCGGACGCCGTCAGCCCCGACCGCCCACGCCTGCGGGCAGCCACGCGGACCAGAGGCCACGCGGCCGCGGCTGGGACGGGGCAGTGGGACGCATGGCTCTCCCTTGCAGGGCCCACTCTTTCGAGGGGCTGGCTGAGATTATCAAGAGAACTTTAAAAACTGAAGTGGTTCCCCAAATCAAAGAATTATCCTGTTCCAACTAATCACCTGGGTGAACTGGGGAGGTCGGTGATGCGGGCGGCGGACAGACTCTGGTGGCTGTCTGCCCACCTCTGAGTTGTAGGGCCTCGAGGAAGTGGCCTCACCACTAAGTGGGGGCCCAGGCGCCCGCCCCCCCGCACTGCGGGGGCCCCGCTGCAGCACAGCGGCGACTCTCGCTCACTGCCGCAACGGACAGCACCAGACATTAGCAGGTTTCTGGGGGGCGATTCTGTCTCCAACAAGTAAGTTACAGAGACCCCGCTGGACTCATCACTCAGCTGCTGTACATATTCTCTGGTTCAAAGAAAACCTCTTGGTAGAGCTCAGATTAGAGAACTGAAGGCTTTTTAGATAGAAAAGAGGTAAAGCCCTCCCCTCCCCACCCCTTTTCAGAGGAAATGGCATAAGAAAAACAGGCCAGGCGGTAAGAACGCAACTTTAAGTAGCCACACCAGCGAAAACCTCACTTGTTATTGATATGAAGAAACTTCCGCTGTCGTGATTACTAGTAGGTTTCCTTGCATTGTAAGATGTTCGTGAAGAGGAAGAGAACTAAGAACTGTGTCAGCTGAAAGGCAGGGTGCAAGGGCCTCTGACACTGAACTTGAAAATGCCCCAACAGCAGAGGTCAGCACGCAAAATTCAGCCACATGTTCGTGAAGCTTAACCTTGGCTGAAGTTGCCCCTCACCTCCCAGATCAGGAGCCTCCAACCCCCAGCCCTCGTTGGGAGGGACACCCCACTGCCGCAGTAGGACGCGGGGGCCCAAACCTGGCAGGGGCTGCCCACAGTCAGGGAGCCGGGGGCTCCCCGCCAGGGGCCCTAATGGGAGGCCGGTACGGGCTTCCCCTGAACAGTGGGCGCCAGTGTGTGAAGGAATCTTTAAGCCTGCGGAGGGTACGGAGCCAGCGGAGAGAAGCCACCTGCTTCTCGTGTCCCTGGGCAGGTGGCAGTGACTCAGAGGGACGTGGACTCAGGGAGCCCCTGGACGCAGGGCAGGGGTCCTCCTCTGGCCCAGACACAGGGCGCTAACTGGGGACCCACAGATGCAGGGGCCACGTGGCTGAGTGGCCCCCCCACAGCCGGGATGTTGGAGGCCCTTCCTTCCTCTTCCGGCCTCTCAGGTGGGGCAAGGCCCGTCAGCAGGACACTCACGCAGAGGCTGAAGTGGCCCCCAGCCCACAGGGCCAGAGACAACGGGGAGCCAGACGCCCACAAAAAGTCAGCCATAGGACGAGGTGCAGCTCAGGAAAGGACAAGAGACGCTGTGCAGTGCTGCCCACGCGTGTGGGGGTCACGCGCGTGGGGGGGGCACGGCCCTCGCACTGACGGGCGGCCACGCACACCGTACCTGTGTTTGTAGAGGTAAAAGGCGAACCCGGACAGGATCAGAGCGAAGAAGGGGACCAGGATGGCCGCCGCCACGGAGCCGCTGCTGGTGCCCGGGGGGCGGCGCGCGGGGTCCTGGTCGGCGCTCAGCGGGTCTGGAAGACAAAAGGGACCATCAGTTGTGCCCCAATGAACACACACCTGCGTGACACGTCTTATGAGTGAGTGTGAATCCTCCAGGAAGCAGGAGTCAAGTCCCACTGATGCTCCTTCGGAGAGAGTGAAAGTGCGTCTCCGTGACCGAGACGCAGGCCCGACCCGTCCGAGGGACGGTCAGCGGGACCGCAGCAAGTGTCACGCCCCTGGGGCGCGGGGCAACGGGCCGCGCGGTCTGACTGCGCGCGCAGTTCCGGATACCCGCGGGCGTGTGCGCCGAGGTGGGCGGCGGCGGCTGCTTTTAGGGGTGCGGCTCCAGAACGCAGGGAACGCTGGACCGCGAAGGAAGCCTTGTTTCACTTCTTCCTACAAACCTCAACGCAAAGAAACAGTGAAATGTTTAAACTGCTTAAATATCTTTTTCAATAAAAATTCTTGGATTTCCACACACAGAAGGTACAAGTGATACTTGTCCCTGGCTTTGATGGAGGCGGTGCGGTGCTACCCCCTACCACCTGAAGCTCTAATACACATTTATTTTGCCCTGACCCTGGCTCTTCGTCCCGTAACCGCGTCTTCTGAGATCCTTCCACATCAGCAGCATGCAGGACTCGGATGTGATCGCTGATTTTCAGGTGTGTTCACACCTGTTCTCTCTAAACCGCCGCGTCCGGGTGCTGGCACGTGAGTGGTTATGCCACACGGATGCTCCCACCCTGAACTTGCAGGGAGTGACCAGGCTGAGACCTGATCCCCATGGCCGTGGGGACAACTCGGATGCCCCCGGTGGTGGTGCCAGCTGAGGACGGAACATACATGGTCCCCTGAGGCAGGGCTACGGGGAGTCCCAGCCACCAGCGGTGCTGCCGTGGACGAGGGGTGGGAAGGGCGTCCTGGGCATGCCGCCCCAGGGGCACCCACCCCATAGCCTTGTTGAAAGGACCACACGCTGGGACATCTCCATGGCTGGAAACCAGGGCGGGCACACAGCGTGTATGGGACGGCAGTGCCACCAGGCCAGGCCAGGTCGGCAGCTTTCCTCCCGAACCCCCGGGGTCCTCACTAGACCGAGATCAGCAGGTGCTCGAGGTGCAGATTTGAGACATAAAAAAAAAAAGTCGTGCCGCGTACCTGGCACATCGGCGCCCCCTGGTTCCCAGGAAGCTGCCCTGCCGCCTGCTCCAGGTTTTCAGCCCAGGGAGTGTTCTCACAAACCTGTATTCTGCTTAAATTCACTGAAGTTATTTCCTGCGACAAGACTATATACGTTTGGCCATAATAGAGATCGGACTTCTGATCAATAAAGTCCCGGAAAATCGACACGCCACGAGGGACTTCATGCCCTAACACAGAGCCGCGGGGAAGGAGGGTGCTGTGAATTAAGCAGCCAACCTTTCCCAGAAATCACGAGGCTGTCGGAAGCTCCCAGTTAATTTCAGTTATTTACCTTGTTTTAATAATTTAAAGGGTAATACATGCACGCAGTAGTAATTAAAACGGCATAAAAAGGTACGGGAACAGATAGTAAAAAGGTCGATGGAAATGAAGGCCCCCCGCGGCCCCGCGCGCCATAGGTTTGGGGCGCTGTGAGTGACCTTTCGGAAAGAACTGTTCATACATGTGATGGTGCCTCTTTTATTACTTTTCTGAAAAACGGGAAGACGATTCTCAGCTTTTATATTTGGGTTTTTAACCTGAACCGTGAGTTTGGGTTCTTCTGCGAGCACACAGCAGGCGGATCTAAGGTTGCGGGCGTGCGGTGCTCGGCGGCACACATGAAATGAACCGGATTCGTCCAGCCAGCCCTGCCGAAGGCCGTCGGGCCCTTTCCAGCGTTTTCCTGTAACGACGCTGTGACCGCCTTGGCCACGGCTGCCCGTCAGCAGGGTCTGGCCGCTCGGGACACAGTCTGGCCGAGCGCGTCACCTGTGTCCCTGCGTCTCACCCGGCTGCCCCCCAAGGCAGTGATCCGGCTTTGATTCTGTGTGATTCCACAGGGGTGGTGACAATGACATCCGCGCCCCCATGCGACATGGGGCTGCCAACCTGCACCCCTGCCCCTCCCGTCCCCTCCCTCTGCCCGCCCCTGTGTTTGCACGTCATTACGACCCTCGGCCGCTGCTCTGGCCACTCTCACAGGCCCCCACAGTGCCTGCTTACGGTCTCGCCTGCACTTCCTCACTCAGGAGTGAGGGTGAGCAGCTGTGCGCCCGCCCAGCAGCGTCCGTGAGGGGCGCTTGCACGCGGCAGAGCTCCCCAATGGGAGCACACACGCCACCCGCGGTCTGCAAGCTCGCTTGTTTGTGGTCCTGTTTCCAGGGCTGCAGTCACGCCCACGACCCGATGTAGGGACACTGTCTCCTCCCCTGGAATGACCCGGGGTCCCTGAGCAGACACCCCTCACCCCCCACCCCAAGTCCAGGCAGACA